>JACXGM010015088.1:0-21794 GCA_016801145.1 Umbra pygmaea | reverse complement strand
TGTTTTACTACCTGTACAATGAATCACTGAAGCTTGGTTACGGGAATAAAAACGGTTTAAAAACTGCAAATGACAGAAGTGTCTTGAGTAAAGTTGACCAGTGTGTTGTGTCTGTTTGACTGTTTGTTGTTCATGTGCATGTGTGTTAACTATTGATCTGAAGAGGGCCTTTTGAAGTCAGAGTGTTAAGTTTTGATTGTAGAATGACAGTTTTGACATGGCAGTTCAATGTTAATCTTCAAGTGTTGTGTAAAGCATTCTTGTGTGTTGAGTTTTGACTCAATGAGCCAAATTATGCATTTTGTGTGTTAGCAATTGGAAAAAACTGTAATACAGGTAACGAGTGGAGGACTGAGGAGCCTCTTAAAGAAGAAGGTACAGGTCTGAGAGAGCCAGAACCCTTGCTTGTTTTTAGGTGACCAAATACCCTCTTTTCCACCATAATTTACCAATAAATTTATAAAAAATCCTACAATGTGATTTTCTGGATTTCCTTTCTCAGTTTGTCTCTCATAGTTGAAGTGTACCTATGATGAAAATTACATGGCTCTCTCATCTTTTTAAGTGGGAGAACTTGCACAATTGGTGGCTGACTAAATACTTTTTTTGCCCCACTGTATATATATATATATATAAATAACCAATGGGCAGAAGTTGACCCCTAAAGACACAGCCCCTTCTCATTTGCATAATGAGGCAGAAATGCATACAGAACTGTAAAAATTACAGGGAGAAATAAATAACGTCGAAGAAATAAATAAAAAAATACAGAGGAAGAATAAAACAGACAAAAAATATTATAATATACACATAAATACATACATTTAAAAAATAAGTACTTAATAACTAAAGTTGAAGATTATAACAGACAATAAATAAATAAGGTAATTATTACAAAGGTGAATAAATAAAGAAGATAATTAAAAGAGATATATACATAATGTCTCATTGTATAATTTAATTACTGCCTACATTTATTTATTTACTGTATTTATTGTGCAATTAATCATATGCCCATTTATTTTTTGAGAATTTATTTGTTTATATATTTATTTCTTATTTTGGCAGACTTGGTCCTCCATAAAATGTATATGCTAACACTATTAAATTAGCACTATACAATACTTTAGTAAACTTTTGTCAGTCTACACCATTTGCGGCTGCATCCACAGATGCTAGTTAAGGCTTTACTATGCAAAGAAGAAGCCATACGTCAACACTGTCCAGAACTTCTCTGGGCTCGTTCTCATCTGATACGGACAGTAGCGCAGTGGAATCATGTTTTGTGGTCCAATGAGTCAACATTTCAAATAGTTTTTGGACAAAACAGCCGTTCTGTTCTCCCGGCCAAAATGGAAATGGACGATCTAAACTGTTATCTGTCAGTGCCCATGGCATGGGTAACTTGCTAATTTTGAGGGCAACATTAATGCAGAAAGATATGGGCACATTTTGGAGCAACATATGCTGCCAACCAGAAGTTGTAATTTTTTATTTATTTAAACTATATTTACCCAGGTGGGCACGTTGAAAACTGTTTCTAATTTGAAATGGTGACCTGGCCAAGATAAAAGGGAAAGATGCAAGAAGACAAAGTTAAACATCAATTACACAAGTTACACATGAATAACACAGGGAATAAAAATAGAATAATAAATATAAGGTGAAGTTCCACGTGGCATAGTATGCTAAGTCACTGCATTGCATGACAGTCTATGTCATGATAGTCACAGGTTCGAGTAAGACTATGGGTTCTCTGACTTTCCCCAGGCCTTTTGCATGAGGCAGCAGAAATTGGCATAGTGTTGCCCGGATCTATCCTACCACGTCCCTCTCCAGTGACCCCTTGTGGCGAGATCAGGCACCTGTGTGTTCAATCACAGAAGTATAGTTGGTGAAAGTAATCATCTTGTGCATGATCCAACTAAAGGCTTCCGTGTTGGATTCACAGTGCGAAAAGAATCGGCGGCTCGGCGACATGTGTTTGGATGAACCATGTGTGCGCCCTTCCTCAACCCACAGATCTGTCCAAGGAGTTGTGGAGCTGCCGACAAGGCAGGATTAGAAGGAATTGGGAAGGGAGAAAAACTGGGGAAGAAATCGCCAAAAACACTACAAAAAACAATACATTAGGTCAAGAAGGAGCAGAGGTAGTGTGCATGTAAAGGGGAGGGTCAGCATGTGCAGTGATCAAACAGAAGCTCTGATACTCACAATTCAAAAGAGGTGAGGGAGATGTGTTCATGAGTTTCAGTCTTTTGTAGTTCATTCCAGTCGTTAGCTGCTGTGAACTGGAAGGATTATCGCCCAAAGGAGGTATGGGCTTTTATGGGTATGGGTGACTAGGGATATGTCTCAGAGACGTTTTCCAGGGATGTCCCTGCCTTTTCCAGCAGGACAACGCTAAACCACATTCTGCCCGGATTACAAGCGCATGGTTGCGTAAGCAGAGAATGCGGCTACTAGCATGGCCTGCCCGGGGCCTGACCACAGGGTGAGCCTCCGGTTTTGCAAATTGATGCAAATGAGGAAGTGCCTTATACCTGCATTCCAGCTGGGGGCGATACGTCTGGTTGCAAAAGAGCATTCTCTATGAGAATGAGAGACACGTCTCACTTGATTTATTACCTCAGTAAACATTTTCATAATGAGTATATGGTCTCAGTCGCTACATTTAAGCCTTCTGCAATTCATCATGATGTTCATTTTTTGAATTATGGCCTTGTTGATCTTAAAATCGGCGATAAAGCAAAGGGGCGTTTAGGGCGTGGCTATGGCATTCGGTTGTACGACAAGACACTCAAAGGAGTTGGCAGTTCAGTTTTTCTGATAAGTTACGTTACATTTTGTTTTAGATTTTGTTTTAATACTGTTTTTCATCAGCATCCCATAATATCAGTTAGCTAGCTAGATTTCTCCTCCCTCTCGTCTAAAATCGTCACATCCGCAACCAAGATGTCTGCGCCCGTAACGGCAAATTCGATGACCCAAATCAGATCTTCACAAACCAATGGGTGACGTCACACATGTTACATCCAGTGATATATACAATCCATGGTTCTGAACTGTCTCCGATTGAGAATGTGTGGCACATTGTGAAGCGCAACATAAGGCAATGAAGTACAGTTGCGCAGCTGAATACATGCATAATGGATAAATTAGGGAAAATTCTGCTAAACTTAACCAACTGGTGTCTTCAGTGTCCAAAATCTGTGTTATTAAAAGAAAATATGATGTTACACTGTGGTAAACAGTCAGGTGTATATTGTCAAAAATAAATTAAATTCAGTAAAACATCAAATAATGTGTTCAAAATGTTTTTTCAAGATAGAAAATGATATTCCCCCTGTACTAACTAAATTTATTTTGGGGGATTTTCCATACTGTCCCAACTTGTTCAGATTTGGGATTGTACTGTAGATTGAGAGTAGGAGTAGGGCTGATTGAAGATGAACTCTATCTTGTTTTTTCCAAAAGCAGAAGCAATGATATTGACAGAAATGTGGAGAAATGAAAGGCTGCCATATGTGTTCTCTCTGCGCTTTGTCTCCAGCAGATAGGCTCTGAGAGCTTTGATGTGCGGATTGGCACAGTGGGGTGCAAGCTTCTGTAGAGACGAGATGCTAAACGCCTAGGATGAGAAGGACACAACATACTCGATTACCAATACAGGAGTAAAAAGAAAAAAGCAAATCCAATGATAATGTACATCTGTTCCAGCGTATTTATGGGTTTAGAGAATTTTTTCATGGAGGATAAGTGGCCCTCTTTTTAATACACTATCTCCAAACTTCAAAGCCGAGATACACAGGATAATGCAAATGACTGGAATATGCTGGTTTCTGCCATCTCAAGAGCATGAAAAGAAAGATAAAAAATAGAAAAATGAAAATGACTCTAATTGGTGTGGCAGCCTTTTATGTTTAAAAAGGAAGGGGTAAAAACGTAGCCTATTCAATAATTGTCAAGTTCATCAAATTTGGAAAAGAGCTGACAAAGTGATAAAGTTCAGGCTGTCTCCCCCTTTAGTCCGTCACTAGCACTGAAAATCACTTTCACAGTCTGTTGACACTTGAACAGGGCCTCATTTGTTAAACATTTCGGGAGATGACATTGGCTGGATTAAACAGTAATCACTAAGTGGGCATGTAGAGAGACTTCATATTCCCTCAGTGTACATATGGGTGTCTTTTTTTTATTATACTTGTGAGGAAAAAATAATATCTGCAAAGATTGTTAACTGGGGACCTACATTTAGGATGTTACACCCAGCTCAAGACGTCTTGAATGACACACCTACAAACGCGCAATTGCAGACTGGAGACATGACAATGTAAATACAAACAGTCTAGAAATTATTTTGTCTACAGAACAGCCATCTGGACCTGTTTAGTGTAACATGTGTTATGGTTCTCAGTGTTCAAGTTTTTCTATGGTGAGTAGACTACTGGCCTAAAACCTGTGGTTTTCCATAAGGCATGTGATTTAATTCTACATTACAAAAACACAGTTGGTATACACTCACCAGCCCCTTCATTAGGTACAACTTGCTAATACCTAAGAGCTTTGTGACATGGCGTGTTATCCTGTTGGAAGTAGCCATTAGAAGGTACACTGTGGTCATAAAGGGATGGACATGGATAGCAATAATACTCAGGTAGGCTGTGGCTGGTGTTCAAATGAACATTTTCATCCACAAGCCAAATGGCTAGTGAATGTTCAAACTTTACCAGCCACTCAATACATTACTATTGTTTGTTTGGCTGGTGAGTGAAGCAAATCTACCAGCCACCTGCATATTTTACCAGCATTTGGATTGCTAAATGATGCTATTTTTTAACCCTGGCTGTGGCATTTGAACAATACTCAATTGGTACTAAGGGGGCCCAAAGCGTGCAAAGAAGATATCCCCTATACTATTACACCACCAGCATGAACCATTGATAGGCAGTTGTTTACTCAAAATTCTGACCCTACCTTCTGAATTTTCCAGCTATTGTCCAAGTTTGGTTGGCTCGTGCAAATTGTAGCCTCAGTTTCCTGTTCTTAGCTGACAGGAGTGGTACTCGGTGTGGTCTTCTGCTGCTGTAGTCCATCTGCTTCAAGGTTCTATATGTTGTGCATTCAGAGATGCTCTTCTGCATATCTTGGTTGTAATGAGTGGTTATTTGAGTTACTGCCTTTCTATCAGCTCAAACCAATCTGGCAATTCTCCTCAGCATTTTCTGAAATACTCAAACCAGCCCGCCTGGCACCAACAACCAGACCACGTTCAAAATGACTTAAATCCCATTTTCTTCCCCATTCTGATGTTTGGTTTGAACTTCAGCAGATCACCTTGAAGATATCTACATGCGTAAATGCATCGACATGCTGCCACATGATTGGCTGATTATATATTTGCGTTAATGAGCAGTTTAACAGGTGTACCTAATAACGTGGCCGGTGAGAATTTAGAGCTAATAGTATATATTAGTATGTATATATCAGTGTCTTCAGCTGGCATATTACTGGCTGCTTGTCAATCATTTGAGACTAAGTAGTCTATGCTGATGCTGGAATCATTATAGAGATTATAGAGAGAGTCTAACGTTTGCTTGACAATCACATAAGAACATAATACCTGGTTGTGTACAGGCCTAATACATTTTTCCACATTAAATATTATGTCTTTACTATTATTCCTACTGAATTATAATGTGTTCAGGAGCCAACACATTGGTTCCCACAACGGTCTCTGACATAATGTGGGACTGACTATTTTGCCCTTGGTAGGAACCATCATATGCTGACATTTCTCTTTTAGAATTCAGATGTAATTTCAGACTGGATTAGTAAAACTACTGATGTCTCAGTAAATAAAAATACTGATATGGGCAGATTGAGTCAAAAGATTACAAAGATTTGTACATTAATACTTACTGGACCTACTCCTGATACAAACCAATAGTATATCAGAATTTCCTGTAAAATAATACATTCTCATGGCCAGAACATACTGCATCATATAATGTTATACAGTATGTTACTGGAAAAACACCAGCCAAGCCTAAATTAATCTTAATTAAGGTAGACATAAGATATTAAAAATCTATTTCCCCCTGGTTTTTCCTTCAGAAAACTGAAATCCTGCTTACTTATGATCTATTATTTAACAGCAAGATTGCACGGCCATATCCTGTCGTTGAAGCATTTAGTGAAGTTTAGCTACAAGGATTGACAGAAAACATTCAAGCATTTTCTTGGTTGAATGCGCAGCACCTGTCAAACTGTCTGAGAACAGCCCATCTTATTAGTTACTACACATGGTCTAACAGCATACTTCAAGGATTTTTTAAATCTGCTTTGAGTTTTGGAATCCTATGCTACAGCTTTATTGGTTGCAGAAAATATGCACTGGTAAAATTGCCTAAATACATCATGGTTTAGAAACTGGACCCTGGTGTGTCTAGATTTATTTAACAATTGTTACTGTTTGTCCCTGTTAAGAAACCATAACAACAACATAACCAGTAAATCGTCTTTCAAATGAATGAATAAATCTAGGATGAATCAAGAATTCTGTGTTGTTGTAACTTGCAAGTGGTTTACAGCCTATTTTAAAAATTACTCAAATGTAGGATGAATGACCAATAAAATTTATTTAAAAATGTGGTTCATGGTTCCCACTCTAAGGAGGATTATAACTGTTAGAGTACAACCAATCACAGATGAGGGGCATAGATGTAAGTTAACTAAGTTCACTTTGGCTTGTGTCAGGAAATTTTCTGGCATGTGCAATGGAAAGAAACTCAGCAAAACGGTTGGGCTGGGAAGCATTCAGCATCCTTAATTTGTGTTTGCTCTATTTGCCTGGATCAGCAATGGAAGTATTTGCAGGGACAGATAGAAAAGAAAAGGGGTTGGATTTTAAGAAGAACCTTTCTCAAACTCAAAGAGAGTGGGCTAGTTGGAGATGAATAAAGAAGCTAGCCTGCTCCATCCCAAAAGTTGCTGCATTGGTTTTAGATCATTGGGTCTCTTTCTTTTTGCAACATCAAAGGCAGCGCGTCCTCTTTGAAGTGGCAGCACGCTGTTTAAGGTACAGTATGAATGGAGAGATGTCAAGCACCAAGGTGCCTCTGTAGTTTACGTCGAGTGCTGTGGAGCGTTGCAGATGAAAGGAGCAAACAGAGTTTGAAAATGAATGTCCAACAAGTAGGACCCATCTCAGACAGCACACGCTCAGCGGGGACCCCGTCGCTAACCTTGAGAGGCCGAGCCCGCCACACCACAAACTTAGGCCAGGCAGGCAGTAGAGCAGAAACCACCTTATATTGCTTACCTTACTGGCACCTGAAAAAAACTTAATCTTCTCTCAATTGTGAGCTTTAAGCTTCATGTGAATTAAATCCCGATTGACACACATACTGTAGGCATTTATGGCCATGTGTGCGCGTGCACACAAACCCAGACTCTCTTGCAATGTTCCCTTTGAAGGAGGTTTGGTTGTATACTTTAAATGTATTCCCTCTCTCATTCATCTTGCTAGCCTTGGTAGGCCTGACTAATTGGACACCCATCTAATCAACATATGGGTCAAAGGTGATGAAAAAACCTTCTGCCATTATTATTTCAAATTAAACTGAAACCTGCATTTGAGGGGATAATTAACCTGAAGGCATTTGCCATTCCTTCTTCCTTTCTTGTTATACGCTAGACAGGCTTATTCTGTGTAGGTAAGCTTCCCTTATTTCTTATTAATATACCTGGATAAACTGCTAAAAAGATTTATACCGAGAACATTCCCTGAATTTTAGCAGAACTGCTTTTAGTTTATGTTTTGCCGCACTACCCTCTATAACCATCCAATAGCTTACATTCTGTTTAGCTAAACATCAGAAAGTTTCATTTTAGCAATACGAGACTACATTACCGCCGGTAGTACACTGCATATAATGGTTTCCTTTTAGTCAACAACAACTCATGTTGACCTTCTAGTGCGGGGCCTCCCAAACATTTTAGCTCGTTCCCCCCTGTTTTACATTGTAATTTTTTACATGGATGACACAGACGATGGAAACGCACCATACAGTCACATCCAATAATATTCACAGACAAACAAGCATGGCTCAACTCATGACCATGTATGGAATTACACAGAATAACAATGCTGAAAAACAATTGTTTGGCTCGAAATGTGACACAAAATAAAGAAAGATGGATAACTTGAGCTACGTTTAGGCAAGTTGGATATCTGAGTGTGACAACTTATTGTATCACATTGTATGAATGTGATTTGGTATTCTCCTGCCCAGGGACTGCAGATGAAATTTAGCTCTGTAGGTAATTCTGGGACAGCCTCTTACTGTCCATTGTCCCTGTCAAATAAAAAATAAAATAAAATAAATAGAGGAGAGACGTTTGGGAGGGAGGACATTTATCCAAATGTTTGAATAAACTTATTGTAACATGTATAAATAATATTCAGATTAAGGCCTTGATAGGATGAGACTTTTTGTGTGGTTTGTTATTATCCGTGATTGTTAAATTGTTATTATTTTAGCTGAAGCTCATCGCGGTTCTGAAACCCTCAATTAGCTTGTCCTGCTCTCTGTAAAAACGTGTGGAGTATAGGTTTAAATTAATGCCTTCCATATCAAACAAACAATAATTCCCAAATAGCCTACTCACTTAAATTAATGAGATAGATTAGCCTGATGCTGGGAAAACACAAAACAGCATGTATCATCCGTGTTTCAGGACATAGCCGATTTGATGTTTTTTATTTGCCTTTTAAGTTTTTACTCGCACCCCCCCAAGTAAAGCCCACACTTTGGGAACCTCTGTTGTAAGTGCACTCTATTACTTAAAAACTGAAAAGCAGCAGAAGACCACACAACAGGTGCCAGTCCATTCAGCTACGAATAAGAAACTGAGGCTACAGTTTGCATAGGCCCACCAAAATTGGGCAGTAGAAGATTGGAAAAACATTGCCTGGTCTGATGAGTCTCGATTTCTGCTGCGACATTCAGACGGTAGGGTCAGAATCTGGCATAAACAACATAAAAGCATGGATCCATTTAGCCTTATCAACAGTTTAGACTGGTGGAGGTGGTGTAATGTTGTGGGGGACAATTTCTTGGCACACCTTGGGCCCCTTAGTATCAATTCAGCATCATTGAAATGCCACAGCATCTGAGTATTACCCAACATCTAATGGCTATTTGTAGCAGGATAACGTGCCATTTCTCAAAGCTCACAAACACTCAAATAGGTTTCTTTACATGACAATGAGTTCACTGTACTCAATGGCCTCCACAGTCACCAGATCTCAAGTCAATTGAGCACATTTGGGATGGGTGGAACGGGAGATTTGCATCATGGATGTGTAGCACAACAAATCGTTAGCAACTGCATGATGCAATAATGACAATATGGACCAAAACCTTGGAAGAATGTTTTCCGCACCTTGTTGAATCTATGCCACAAAGAATTAAGGCAGGTCTCAAGGCAAAAGGGGCTCCAACCCGGTAGTAGGATTTTGTGTATTGCCCAGTTTTGGAAAATATGACTGATGGAAAAAATGTATCTGGTATTTAATAATAGTGGTCAGGTGAAGCCATTTATGATCACATACTGTAGTTGTTTGCCCTTTTGAAATTACAATGACAACTGAAATCACCCAAGTAGCCCTAATCAAGAGTTTCATAGCTCTCTTGAGAGACCCCTGCACATTTCATCCAGGACTGCACTGACTTTGCTGGATACTGAGCCATGGGGAAAGCAAAATAACTGTCAAACGACCTGCGAGAAAAGGTAATATAAAAACAATATCCCAAAATATGAAAAATATCAATCAGTAATGTTCAAAGTC
Organism: Umbra pygmaea; assembly: GCA_016801145.1. Classification (NCBI taxonomy): domain Eukaryota; kingdom Metazoa; phylum Chordata; class Actinopteri; order Esociformes; family Umbridae; genus Umbra; species Umbra pygmaea. Next base: position 11,938 of record JACXGM010015088.1, on the reverse strand, counting down.
TAATAAAGAAATGTAAAATTATGGGTTCTGTTGATAACAAGCCACGATCAGGTAGACAAACGAAGATTACATCCATACCTAGCAGGAACATTTGTCTGGATGCAAAAAAACAAGAAGCAACTTCAGCTGAAATACTCGCTTCTCTGAATAAAATAGTATTATTTGACTCTCTACAGAAAACATAAATAAAATAAAAACCAAAACTAAAGCTCTGTCTCCAAGGAAACAAATGCATACAAGTTATAGGGAGGTCCATAGAGGTTAGAGCAGAGGTAAGCACGGCGCATAGGCCAGATCCAATAGATCTGTATCAATTATCTGCCACAGCTGCAACCACTAAGTCGTTATCTGTCTTATATAAGCCACGTTTAGTGTGTTGTTAGCTTTCGGTCATTATTGCGTGTAAGTCTGTGTTGTTTAGTGTGAGTTTTATATTATAGTGAGCTATGTTTTGACCCAACAAGGTCCTTTTGATGTTTGTTTTTTCATATTAAACACTTCTTGGTTTCAGTATACTCCTTTGCTTTTGTTTTCATCACCTCACACACCAGGATGGAATATTGTTACAGTGGTGGTTAAATTCTGAGATGTCAAATAAGGAAATGGTGTTAGAAAATGAAGGTACAGTATAACGCTCAGGCGTTTATGTTCCCAAGGCTCACAGGCTGAATAGTATTTTAGTGCATTTCATTGTGACTTGATACATTCCCTTTATAAGGTGTGCTCATAATAATTGATAATTGTGCTGATTACAATACACTTGTCAGTGTATGACTAATATATTGATTAACAATAATATTATTGATAAAATATTATTGATAGATACTTAAAGTACAGTATAAGGCATCCGTTTAGTCTGAAAGGATTTAGCAGAATATGATGCATGATATATTGAAATTCCATCACACTGACGACACTTTTGAGCTTTTTAGGAGTTTGTAGTGTTCCTTTAAGGTCACTGAGCTCATTGTGCTTGTTATCTGCATGCACGAGAAACACAGAGTGCAATGTTTGTGTTTATTAGGATAGTTGAGTTTTGCGCAGTAAATTGCAAACGAGTTGTACCAAGGAGCTTACTCTACTGTCAGTTCCCTCCCACTTGGATGGGAAGGCATGGTAGTTTTATTAATATGTTCTAGGTAGGTAACCTTTTCTTAATGCAGTACTTATAGGACAGCAGTGTAACATCATAATATGACTTGTAATGGCCTAATTAAAAAGTGTACTTGCTGGACCAATGATGCTGACAGGGTTGGGGAGTTACTGATTATAAAAAATATTTTAAACCATATCACTTACATTACTATCGATACAATTGTAATCGGATTAAAGATACTTTTGAAAAACATTGAGGATTACTTTTAGGTACTTTTACATTTGGGAGTAGTCTATTGTCTCTTGAAAAATATATTAACAATAAGGCGTTCTGTACAACCGGTTCAGATATAATAAATAGCTATGTACAGTAAATTGTGTGATAAGTGAATTATGTCATTGGTTCATGGTTCTCAAACTGCAAAATTTGGTGGTAAATTATCATAATGTGCTATATGCATTTGTCAAATAATATTTGTCCACCTATAATGCCCTTATTAACATAAATTGGTGTGACTTTTCTATTTATTTTGCAGTGCTTTGGTCCTAATGCAACAATTGTTTTGGGGGCACAGAATATGTTTTTTGATTTAGGATTAAACCAGTTTTTGTAAAAATACTTCCTTTTTTTGCCATTCCAAAGGTTATAATCTAGCTCTTCAAAGTAAATCTAAAAGTAATGTAAAGTAATCCGATTTTGTTACTGAGTTTGGGTAATCCATAAGTGATGTTACTGATTACAATTGATGATGGGTAACTAGTGACTGTAATGGGTTACATTTAAAAAGTAACCTACCTAACCTTGGATGCTGCTGCACTCAACGTGCACAGTCAACGTGTACTCAATACATGATGGAAGTTATCATCGTAGCCAAAGTCTGGGTGACTGCAGCACTTTCCTTTATTCTAATTTTAATTGAAACTATGAAATAAACCCCTAGTAAAACAGTTCTTGATGATTTTCTATAACAATTGGATCATATAGGTTCTCATATTATATTAAAACAGTTTTAGGACATATTTTAAAGTAATCTGTTTGGGCTTTTCTTATACAATTTGCATAGGAACAATCCAGTAATATTTTCTGGTCTAATTCTCTTATACGATTTTCATATGAGTTCCAAATAATAATTAGGAAATCCAAAATGACTGAGTAGGGCAATTATGGAGGTAAATCTATGTGTTGTGACACGAAAACAAATAATTACTTCTATCAAAACTAAGTTAACACTTTATCAATGTTAGAAAATTATGTTACTAAGATTTATACAAAGAACAACTATGAAATTTGTTCTGGAGGGTTCAGATGACAGTGGCAACCTAGGAAATATTTCTATAATTGTATACTCCTCAATTTAGGAAGTATTTTATAATTGTATACAGTACTCCTCGATTTTAGGGGCATTCTAATGCAAATTTTTTGTAGTAATTTATGTTAATTTACTATATATAATGCTATGTACATTTAATGTACATAAGTAATAACTACACATTTTAATAAAATGGATGGGTTCAACTTGTCAATTTGTTAGTAATTTTGAGAGGAAAGGGAGGTTAGATATTGGCCGATAATTGCTTAGTTAATCTGGATCAAGATTTGGCTTTTTTAAGAGGCTTTATAACTGCCACTTTTAGCGAACTTGGAACACATCTGGAGGACAGAGAACAATTTATTATGTTCTGTCACTTCCTTGTTAGAATTTGGGCTTTGGACAGGTGGTGCTTTACAAAGGAGGGGAGTGACAACTGTATATAATACTGATTGGCTGGTAATAGGTCACGTGAGGACAAAATGTCTGCAGTTCCCTCAAGTAGACAAGTCTTTCTATGTTTTAATGGTAAAGCAAAGGATTTCTAACTGCAAGTTCCTTGGTTAAAGTAATCTCAGAAGAAAATGCTAATTTTATATTCACATGATTGGAATAACCAAGAGTTGGATTTATATGACTCTGGTACTATTAAAATAACTCATATACAACTTCTCCTGGGGACCCCCAGCCATCTAACAATAATGGTTTTGCCCTGAACCTGCTTAACTATAATAAGCAACCAGGCTTCATTATTAGTTGAGTCAGCCATCAGTTGGTGGATCTTAATTGGGGAGGGTGGGCTCATTTGTGCTTGGGACCGGAGTGAATGGAATGTTGCACAACACACCAAACCCATTGTGCGATACCATTCCATCTCCTCCAGTCCGGATAGTAATATGAGCCCGCTCTCCCAAATTAAGATCTATATTGCTAACCAACCAATAGTCAGAAGTGTTCCCCTTAAGACACAGCCCCTTTTCATTTGCATAATGAGACAGAAATGTTTCAAAAAGACAGTTTTTTATTTGTTAAAAAAGCTTTAAATATCCAATAAATTTCCTTCCACTTCATGATTGTGTCTGACTTGTTGATTCTTCACAAATAAATTTACTTTATATTTGAAGCCTGAAATGTGGCAAAAAGTCGAGAAGTTCAAGGGGACCGAATACTTTCGCAAAGCACTGTATCTTAGTTCGTTATAGTTCATTCGCATATGCATTGTAGTTTTATGTTATTCTAAATGTTGATTTATTATGTGTAGCGCCTTCCTCTCTTTCACCTGGTACTGACTGGGGACTGAGCTGGTCTAATTACCTAAACACTATCAGCTGGTTAGCTCAGTTCCTATATCAGTCCAGGTGAATGAGAGGAGGGCGTGTTTCATTATTATATTGTCCTTGGTGTGTCAGCTTGTGAAGGAGGCTTTCCGGGATAACGTCCATGTATATGTGAGTTGTGAGAAGAGTGTTGTTTGGAGTGAGGAAGATATTCGTACGCTCTTTACTTATAGGATTTGCCTTCAGTGTCCATGCCACTGTTGAGAGCATGTAGGCTCTATAGGTATACTCATTGTGCTCTCGCTCTATACTGTTCACCTGCAACTGCTATATATATATCTGTATTCCCGGATTGTCTAAGTAAATACAAAGCAACCATCAACTCCTTCAGTCTTCCACTCTACACCACACACAAACTGTGACATCTCCCTTTGTTCATGTCTAATGCCAGCTCCTCTGCAGGAGTAAAGTTGATGTTGGTTGCCATCCCCCAGTGCCAGCAACCTCACTCTTATTTTTTGGCAGCTGCAACTAATAAAAATCCTGAGACTGGACAGCTGTAACGTCAAGCTGGCTATGCTTAAAGGCTATACTTAACATTCTGAACAATATTTTAATATTTTATTTTCACCTGCCACACACACACACACACACACACACACACACACACACACACACACACACACACACGCAGACACATTTTTCAATGTATTGTGACATATTTAATTTAACCAAATATAGTAATGTACATTTCAAATGAGTTGCTACAGTACTTAACGTTTGGAGGACAAAGTCTGCCAAAATAATAAATAAATAAATATATGCATTAATAAAAATATTCATACATACAAATATACATAAAAGTATACATAAACATATAAAATGATACATTTATGAATCAATATTATTTCCTTATTTATTTTGTGATAATTTATTTCTGTATTTATTTATTTTTATCTTAAATTGTTTAAATTGTAGACAGTTTCATATACATGAACCACCAGGGGGCGCTACAAGTGCAAGATAGGTGAGTAGCAATACACAAATTGTACTATTAATAGCATATTCATTCTCCAATCATGAAATATTTTTCAGGACATGTCCTCATAAGTAACTGAACCATGCCCTGCAAGTTTTAATCAAATTGACCACTTGGGGGCGCTTTAAATGTATAATAACTACACGTGGAATGACACAAATCAAGCTATAGATCATAAAATGTTTGTCCAATTTTTACAAAACTTGCAGGATATGTTTTATAACAATGATGAACCACAGGTGTGAAATATTCCGCCATTTTGAATATTTAGAATATATTATTCTACACCATAGCTCCGATTGCCACCAAATTTTCATTGAATCATCATTGGATCAAGCTTATTAATAGTTGAATAAAACATGTCAATATCTTAATTACTTGACCAATGAACTTCAAAAGGGGCGTGGCTCTGGACATAAATGAACAGAAACAAGCAACCGTAGGGCCAATCATCACAAAACTCACAGGATATGTTCAGATAAGTGCCCCAGATATACCCAGACAGTTTCATATGCATGTGCCACTAGGCAGCGCTACAAGCACAAAATAGGTCAGTAGTATTACACAAATTGTACTATTAATTGTATATTCAATCTCCAATCATGGCAAATCTCTCAGGAAATATCATCATAAGTAACTGAACCGCGCCCTGCAATTCTAATTCAAATTGACCACTAGGCGGTGCTTTCATCTCCTCCTAAACCGTAGCTCCGATTGCCACCAAAATGTCAGTGAATCATCATTGGATCAAGCTTATTAATAATTTAACAAAACTTTGCAATATCTTAATTACTTTTCAAGTTATTGATCAATGAACTTTGAAAAGGGCATGGCTCTGGACATAAATGAACACAAATCAGCAACCGTAGGGCCAATCTTCACAAAACTCACAGGATATGTTCAGATAAGTGCCCCAGATATAGACAGACCGTTTCATACACATGTGACACGAGGTGGCGCTACAAGTAAAAAATAGGTCAGTAGCATTACACAAATTGTACTATTAATTGAATATTCAATCTCCAATCATGGCAAATCTCTCAGGAAATATCATCATAAGTAACTGAACCGCGCCCTGCAATTCTAATTCAAATTGACCCCTAGGGGGTGCTTTCATCTTCTCCTACACTGTAGTTCTGATTGCCACCACATTTTCAGTGAATCATTATTGGATCAAGCTTATTTGAAGTTTAACAAAACATGTCAATCTCAATTACATTTCAAGTTATTGACCAATTAACTTTGAAAGGGGTGTTGCCCTGGACATAAATTAATACAAATCAGTAACCATAGGGCCAATCATCACGAAACTCACAGGATATGTTCAGATAAGTTCCCCAGATATACCCAGACAGTTTCATATACATTGACCACTAGGGGGTGCTACAAGCGCAAGCTAGGTGATTGGCAATACACAAATGTTACTATTAATTCCATATTCATTCTGCAATCATGACAAATCTCTTAGTAAGTAACTGAACCACACCCTGCAAGTCTCATTCAAATTGACCACTAGGTGGCGCTTTAAATGTATAATAACTGCATGTGGAATGACATAAATCAAGCTATAGATCATAAAAATGATAGGATGTATTTTATAACAATGTTGAACCTTCTGTTACATTACTTTGAAGTGGCTATTTAGAAAAAAAGGGTTGAACCCGCAAATCGCCGCTTGCGGCTATATTTATGTATATTTGTATGTACCAATATGTTTATTAATGCATATGTTTATTTATTTATTATTTTGGCAGACTTGGTACACCATACTTACACATTGAGATGATCAGCTATTTCTTGCCAGCCTTTCTCTCTTGTTTTATCAATAGCTGCGGTATTCCCTTTTTTGGTAATCATAATCTCAAATCTTGAGAAGCAAACGCTGCTTAGTCGCCGTGAATTTAGTTGCCATTGTAAATTGATTAATCTACTGTTATCTCTTACCGTTTTGGAACCGATTTCAGTGCAGCTGATTAGTTTAGTTCATTCAAGTAAGGTGTTGGACTAATATCCACATTTCTAACAGGCCTTTATGGAACAACCCTCTGGTGTTACAGTATTCAAAACAACTCTTAGCCTATATGTTTATACCTATGTCCAATCTCAAATGATCTAGTCTAACATCAAGCTTACCATGTGTTTTCATTATCTTAAGAGAAAAAAATCCATGAGGATGAAATTGTTGTGTTGGAGCTTAGCATTTCAATGCCATATTCCAGCATTGCCATACAGTTTATATGACTGTAGTTTATTATGCCTTTTTAGCAGGTTTAGTGCAGCAAGAAGAGCTGAACTTAAGACATATGGAGCAGGATGTGACTTCAAAGTCCAATAAATCACATGCTGAAAGCCATTTCTTCCATGTTGGGGTTTGACATTGGATTGCCTGTGGGTATTGTGGAAAACGTACATTCATCTCCCACTGAAAACCTCCTCTGTCACCCTACCCTTCTCTGTCAGCGGGGTGCAGGGATGAATCAATGCGCTTGACATATCTCCTTTGGACTACAACTACTTACTCTTGTTAGGGGTGTCAAGTCAATGTTGATAAGCATGTCTGCTTATTGAACAAGATAATGTAAAAGTGTGGTTTGTTTGGGACATAGAAACTACACATTACCATCTGCGTCTTTTTTAAAAATGTATTTAACCTTTATTTAACCAGGTGGGCACGGTGAGAACAATTTCTCATTTAAAACGGCGACCTGGCCAAGATAAAGCAAAAAGTGCAAGTACATACAGAGTTACACATAAATACAAATTCACAAGAATTACACAAAGGGTACAGTAAAGACGAAAGATAAAAAATACAGTCGAAATACAGTTGAAATTGAATGAGGTAGATGTAAGTACATGTACAATTAGTACAAAGAAATCTTAGGTTTAGAGGTAGATCGAATTATTATACATAGCAGGCAAATACAATGTAAAAAGTTAACATCAGTATGACAATTTACTGTGCAAATGGTAGCAGTGCAAATAACAGCTGATAAATAATAAGCTGTCTTCATTATCCTTTGCTGCTCCATTGTTTAAATTTATTCCTGTTTTTTAGTAATCTAAAACCTTGTTTGATTTGTCAAAATTTGCTTAAATATGATTTTAGCATATATTTGATGACTCAAATGTTTAACAGGATAGATTTATATTAATTCTAAAAAACAACCTGCCTTTAAAAAAAAAAATTTGCACTGTGCTCTATATCAAATAGAGTGGTCTAAAAGTAGTGGTCTAAAGTTAGTAAACATACACTGATGTAGTGTGGTTATTGTCCAGCATATTGCTATTTTAGCATTTGTGTGCTTTTCGTCCACTGTCAATACAACATGCTCAAAGTATATCTTAAAAAATGTTTAATCATATATTTAGATTAGTATGCATACAGTATACAGCTCTGGATATAAATAAGGGACCGCTACACATTTTCCTTACATTTTGAAAAAATTTAATCAAAATGTAAGGAAAGGTTAGTGGTCTCAAATTATTTTCCAGAGCTGTATATACTGTATATATTGTATCAGCACACACTTCAGAATCACTTCATCACTGAGCGAGGCAATTAATAGGTGTGGTCTGTTCTCTGCTAAGTCTAAAGGATATATATGGCAGTATTTTGTAATGTAGTATACTGTATGATTTATTTACTGTATAATCCATTGTATTTTCCTCTACTATAAAAAGATTATTTTTTTTACTACTATTCTAAAACAAATCACTATTCTATCTGTCACTACAGTATATCATCTAGGACGTTCAAACATTCTGTATTAACAGCACTGAAACATCTGGATGTGCCATAAGAAGCAACTCAGAATAGTAGTGAACACATTTTCACTCTATCAACAAAGACTATTCCATAGTCTAAGTTAGATTAAAAGATATTCACAGTGTGTCATTAATATTGACCCACACCAGGCCAAAACTAGTTCAGATCAAAAATTTAAGATACTGTATATCAGTAACTCTGCTGTATTGTTTTTGACAAAGACAACTGCATATCATACTGAGGAAGAAACTAACTTTAAATCAAACACCTCTGTGTGCCTTACATTACTTTCCCCACCATAAAAAATAAAATGCAATGAACTAATCATGTCACACAGGAGGAAACAATAATATTAAAATAAAAAAACAACAGACAGTCCAACACATCTGATTTTTGTATCCGCTGGTAGCCATTTTTTGTTCTCAGATCAAAGAATAAGGAGGAGATGGCAATCAGAATGTGACATGTTTCCAGGGTTGTGTTTACATGAGTTGTTTTAAGATTACATTTGAAACACAGCGTGATTCATAGATGCAAGTTCCCTGTTGCTAAACTATTATTTTGTCCCATTTCTCTCAATCCCAAACCTCCGAAGCCTATTGCCCACTGTTTTCAGAGGAAAGAACACAGCCATTTCCACCAGCGCTGTTTAATTAGAATGACAAAATACAACAAATTTGCCGTGACAAGAGATTTACCTACATTTAATAATCGTTTCACATCAAAAGTTTCACAAATAAATTACTGACAATTAACAGGATATATATGTTGGTAAATTATCACTGCAACCTGCAGAGTTCTGAAGGAAATGGTGGAGGACCTAAAGTATATCTGATCACTTCTTTCTGAATCTCTTAAGTTCACAATAACAATTGAAGTTACAGTAATAGAAAGTGACTATTCGACTGAAATAAAAAACATATATAATTTACACAACAGTTCCCCCAAGTGTTTAAATTAGAAAACTGCAGCTCACACTATTGGGTTTGACGACATGAGTGACACCCTCCCGTTTGTTCATTTGATATCTCAGGAATTATTCCCTCATATTATTCCCTCATATTATGTATATTATTCATTCACAAACAGTTAGCTATATATGTCTGTGTGGGGGATAATATTGTCCATGGGGAAATGGTAATGTCCATGGGGAGGTGATATTATTCGTGGATGGAATTGGTATTGTGCATGGCATGAGGTGGTATTGTCCATGGGTTTAGGTGGTATTGTCCATGGATTGAGGTGGTAATGCTTATTAGGAAGTGGTACCATACATAGACATCTCTTTTGTGCATGCACTAATGATGCAAACAAACACATCTCATACCAGAAAGCCTGATTCTTAATATCCCCTTAAATGGAGTGCGTACATTTACAAAATCAATATACTCTTTAAGCAGATATTCTGTACATTCATTTAAAATTGGTATATAAAATCTGGAAAACAGGAATCAGAACTACATAGCTCTCTCCCCATGATTCCGGCCCAAAACTTGACTCGGCCACCTCCTTGCTGACGTCGCACCCTTCTTGGGACATGGTGGATATCCACCAACCATCCACTACTCCATCCATCTGGACTATCAAGGGTTTTATGGCACTCATCAGTAAACAAGACTGTTTGAAAATTAGTCTTCATGTATTTCTGGGCCCACTGCAACCGTTTCTGCTTGGTTAGGGGTGGCCGAATAGTAGGTTTATGCACAACTGCAAGCCCCTGGTGCAGCCGCGGTCTGTGGATCTTAATTGGGGACGCCGGGCTCGCATTATGTTAGTGACCAGAGTGAATGGAACGGTGTGTAGCGCATCAAAACTATTATGTGATACCGTTCCGTTTCCCCAAGTCCGAATGGTAATGCAAGCCCGGCATCCCCAATTAAAATCCACCAACGGCGGCTACTCCGGAGGATCCTACACCTTTAGGATTGTGGGACTCCAGCAGCTTCAAATACCTTTTTGGTGCTCTGTAATGGCATTTTAGCAGCTGCTCTCTTAATCCAATGAATTAGTCTGGCAGTAACCTTCCTCATTATGCCTTTATTTGCACAAACCCGTCTGTGCTCTGAATCAGCCACAAATCTCTTCAAAGTACGATGATCACGTTTAAGTTTTTGTGAAACATGTAATGTTTTTCATAACTTGCCCAAGACATTGAACTATGCGACACATTTCTGCAGCAGAGAGATCCATTTTCTTTCCCATATTGCTTGAAACCTGTGGCCTGCTTAATAATGTGGAACAACCTTCTTAAGTAGTTTTCCTTTAATTAAGCTCACCTGGCAAACTAATTATCACAGGTGTCTGGGATTGATTTCAGTGTTCCAAAGAGCCCAGAGACGCAATACCATCCATGAGTTAAGAAGATATCTGCAGAGAAGCGCTACCAGGACTCAGATTGTTTGTTTGAGGTGCTCTTTGAATGTAAATCATAAATATCAAAACATCAGGGAACTCCAAGGCACTCTCTTAATTTAAAAAGCCTATTATATGGCTAGGTCATCAATAACCTTAAAGGAAACACTCCAACGCGTTTCGGCATACAAACCTTTGTCAGGGAGTCAACAGATTTAAAAAAGGCAAAGACTTCCTTATATAATTAAGAAACACCAATCAGAGTCCTCCAATCAGCAAAAGCAGGTATAGGGTTGTAATATTGTATAAAGACCACTAGATCTCCTTTAAAAATAGAGCAGAATTTCCATGACTACATATGGAGGTTACATACAAAGTCAAAGTCAAAGTTGTTTATTTATCATATGCATCGAATAACATACATCATCCTATGCAGAGAAATTCTTTTTGACATGGCACAGCGATTCTATGCAGTGGCCTTAAAAACAAGAATTACAACAATATAAGAATTTTAAAATAATAATGACAATAGTAATAGTAATACTAAACGCTATGTTCTAAGCAGTGGTCTGGAAAATGTACAACAGTAGTAGTAGTAAATATTATAGATTGGCATGGAAAAATTGCTTTTAAAGGTGCATTTGAATTCTGCTACATCAGATGTAGAGAGCAATAAAGTGACCAGAGAGTGCTAGTGCTCAACAGACGATTTGCGATCAGTGTCTGTGTTCCATGTTGAGCAGCCGAATGGCCTGTGGGAAGAAACTGTTTGTAAGTCTGGTGGTCCGTGCCTTGATGCTCTGGTAACGTCTACAAGATGGCAGTAGTGAGAAAAGTTCACGGCCTGGGTGGCTGTGGTCTTTGAGGATGTTCTTTGTTTTCCTAAGGCATCGCTTATGATAGATGCCTTGCACGGAGGGGAGGCAGCAGCCAATGATGCGCTCCGCTGATTTCACCACCCTCTGAAGGGCCTTACGATCAGCAGCGGAGCAGCTGCCGTACCAGGCTGTAATGCAGCCTGAGAGGATGCTCTCAATGGTGCACCTGTAGAAGTTTATTAAAATCCTGACAGACATGCCAAACTTCTTGAGTCTCCTCA
>JACXGM010015087.1:0-13395 GCA_016801145.1 Umbra pygmaea | reverse complement strand
TACTGATAACAAAATAGCAAACTAAACCACCGTGTAAACACTGAACAAAAGAAAATGCAACCTATACACAAGAGATGTAACGTAAAAAGGGGACTAAACCCAGCCCATCCAGAGCTGGGTGTGACAGCTGGCCACATATGTCTAACATTTTAGAATGATTCAGTGAACAACCAATGAGTTGTAGCTTTGTTTGTAAAACTATATTTTTAGGAAAAATACACCCTGATGACATTTACATCCGGGTCCTGAGACGAACAACAAATTTATTGCGTAAACTTTCTCTGTCAATCTTCAGTTAAAATTGTTAATCTTGCACATTTTTAAGATCTCTTTATCATAAGGATGACGTATATGCCAAAATTGCTGAGCTTTTGGACACTTTTCACATCCGTTTTTTGTTCAGAAGTGCAGGCACGCAGTTCAAATACACTATGTTTTTTATTTATTTTACTAAATAGTTTTACTATTTCTTTAGTAGTAGTAGTAGCCTTTATTGTCACTTAGTCACAAGTACCAGCAAAATTAGTCATCAACCTTTCCATACAACACAAACAATATGACAAGGGGGGGTAGACGGGACAGGAAGACAGGGATTGAGAAAAAAACAATATAGCATTACATGAGGAGAGATGAGGAGAAAAAAAGGCAGCCCCATACTATGCCCCTATAGGGGTACAGTGTGGGAACAGGAAAAAAAACACCTCAGCACATTAGCACATAATCAGTACGCTCTGAACAAGACTTGCAACAGGGGTGGGGAGGGGGGGTAGAGGTAGCCAACCAGACAGCGGCCATCCGGACCTGCAGCCTTTTTGGCGCTGTTCACAGACCAGTCTGTCAGGCGGGCGGGTACAAAGCGGCGAAGTCGGGGGGTGTGGGGGGGGACGGGTGATTGCATATCTGTATATATGTGCAAAGTTCATGTGTGAGTGTAGGCCTGGAGAGATTGCTATGCCTGGCTACAAATCCCAAAAGTGTCAAGTCCGCAGGATGTCGATACGGAGACAACCTTGGTCATGTCCCAGACAGAGTCAACAATTACCAGGTGTCTAGTGATGGGGGAGGGAACAGAGCGTCTCCCTGTACTGCTATACGGGAGGAGTTGTTATTCCAACAGCGGCCTTGGCCAAGGCCAGTGCTGGTTGTGGGGAGCCAAATTCGATAAGATTTGTTGACTCTTGTGATCAATTTGGTCCATTTTGGTCTCCGAAACGATCCACTTGCCTTTGGTAAGCTGTGAGCTTCTCCCTGATGTTAACCACATTTATGAATACATTCAGTAATGGTCTGGTCAAGAAATTGCAATTTTCACACAAGATGGATTTTACCTGGGAAAACTATGCTTTATGTCATTACTTGGACCATTTGATGAGCAGAAAGAAGGATTGACAAATGTAAGTACAAAATTTTGTAGTAAAATTAAAATGTGCTTTCCTATATTTCCTAAGTAAAATGTAATTGTTTTCAAGATGCGTACCTGACATTAAGTAGTCTAAAGTTGTGGATTTTATAGCTACACTAAAACTGAGATATTTGCTAGAATCCCAACATTCTTAGCTTTAATATCATATAAGACATTTATATATATATAACCTAAAAATAGTAGTAGATATGTTTCTAGTTGGCATTTCAATTTTAATTTAATTGAAACCCGCAGTCATAACGTTGTGAATTTTACAGCTACACTAAAACCGCGATTTCTAATAGAACCCCAACATTCTAAGCTTTAAAGGTTCAGTGTGTAGTATTTCTAAGGATCTATTGACAGAAATGCAATATAAGATGCATAACTATGTTTTCAGTGGTGTGTAAAGACCTTACATAATGAACCATTATGATTTCATTACCGTAGAATTAGCCATTTATATCTACATAACCGCGGGCACCCCCTTTTATGGAGGTCGCTGTATTTTGTCGTCATGATTCTACCGTTGCCCTCAGCGAACAAACAGTGCTACAGAGCGCGTTTCGTCACTACCTTGAAAGAGAAGCAGCAGTAGCAGCAGCAGAAGAAGGAGAAGAAGAAGCAGCAGCAGAAGAAGAAGTTGTATGTTTCTAAGTATTAGGTAATAGTAGAAGTTCTCCTTTATTAAAAGTGGAATTTTGGACAATTGTAGGACCACAGCTATTATTTAAGAGCCGACGGAGGGTGAATCTGCTTTGAAGAAGCGAAAGCATGGTGAAGCCAGGTAAATACAAGAGTAACACAGGCAGAAAACATCAGTGTGGCTTTTTCCAGATTGAAGGCGCTAATGAGGGAAAAATGTTTTCAAAGCAATGCCAAAGTTGCCTGTTTTCTGCTGGACAGGTAAGGTATTCAAACTTTAGCAATGCAAATGCAAACTGTTGTTTGACAAAGTTAGCATTGGCTAGAAGCTAGCCATAGATACCATGAGAAGTGACTTTTCCCTTGTCAGTGGTGTAAAATATATAGTTGGATTGTTGCATGTAACATAGTTCTTCTCCCTTGCTTTGTTGTGGCTTTGCTATGTTGGGAGAAATGTACTGGTTATTTTCATAAGACAATCAGCTGATTAGTACTATTTACTGCAAAACAGAACGTTAGCCTACAGCATAACAGCTCATATTAGCAAGCTAAACTTTTAGTACCCTGTTAGAAAAAATATGTAACATTAGTTGGATTGTTATTTCGAAAGCATGATAAGGCCAGACGAATACGGGAGAAAAAAAAATCGCGAGTATACATCAGTGTGGCTTTTCCCAGATAGAAGGCTCTAATGAAGGAAAACATTTTTCAAAGCGACTATTTTATCTTGTACTAACTAGCATGGAAATAAGCTAGGTAAAGTCAGTGAATAAAACACTAACAAAATGATGAACAAGAAAAAATAACATTTGCAAAAACGTGGTTTTACTGAATAATTAAGTAAATATAATTTCTTAATATCTCTATATAAGGAAACCTCATTGCTTGACTTGGTACTCTACTGTCTTAGATGACAACATATTTTATCCAACGTCGGCCACCGTAGATTATTTTTTTTTGTTTGCTAAGGGAGGGGTAGGGGGTGAGTGACTGGCTGTTTGTAATTTGCAAACCATACCACTAGATGCCACAAAATCTTACACACTGAACCTTTAAGCAGATATAAGACATATATATATAACCTAAAAAATTAGGGTGTTAGTCGTGTTTTCTTTTTGACATTCAATTTCATTTGAGATACAAAAATGGCTAGCTGAGTTTACAAGCTAACAGCTTGTTACTGGCTATTTACATCACATTATGACTAATAATTATCTCGTTGTCATACCTATTTTAAAACCAAGATATTTGCTAGAACCCCAAAATTCTATGCTTTAAGGACATATGAGACATGTATATATAACTTCAATATTGCATTTGTGAGCTTTGATTTTATTCCTCAATGTATTTTCTAAAAACATATTTGTTTTCAACGATGTGTAGCTGACATTAAGTAGTCGTAACGTTGTGGATTTTATATCTACACTAAAACCAAGATATTTGCTAGAATCCCATGATTCTAAGCTTTAAGGACATTTATATATAATCCAATAACTGAGGGTGTTAGCCTGATATTCCATTTAATTTGAGGCACATGTGTACAAGGTATGTAGCTCACCTTATGAGGGGAAATTATTATTTTTGTTATAGCTAATATAAAATGGAGACATTTGCTACATTCCTGAGTGTCTAAGGTTTCTGTAGATATATAACATGTATATATAACCTAAAGAATGGACTTGTAAACTGTGATTGTAGTCCAGGTAATTTTTTTGGGAGGGGGGAATCTCCCGCGGGTGGGATACTGCACGCTAAGAGGTACAAATATTGTTTCTTGACAATAGAGATGGATTGATGTGTTCTAGACAAATATGCAAAATGGTATTTATAAACTGACATGTTTTTCATCCAATCAAAGGATCAGAGGATGAACGTAGTGTTACGTGATGTGGAACTGCAGTGTTGAGTTGGTAACGTTACAGGTACAGACAAATATCCTAGATACCAAAGAGCTGGCTGTACACCAGCGGTTTGCTCATCGTTTAGCAAGTTGTTGGCAGAGCGGTCCACAGGTGGCTGAGCAGCGTTTTAGACAGAGGTCCTCCGGAAATCCGACACCCCCCTGCTGGTGTTTCAGTTGGTCCATCAGCTGCTAATAGGCTATGTTCAAGCCTTATGTTCTGGATTTCTATTGCTAACAAAACATTTTTTTAACAATTTTGAAAATTGGTTACAATGGCATTCAAATAGAATACCAAAGCATGTAAAGATTATTTTGAAAAAAAAAAAAATCTAACACAGTTATAAAAAAAGGTCTTTTTTATTTTAGACAATTAATTTACCTCAATCCATGCAACAAACTAGCTAGCTGCACTCAACAGTAGATGGATCAAAACAATAGCTCGCAAAGAAGTACTATCTACTAGGTAACAAGTACTAGCTAACATTTTACAAATAAAGATATTTACATGATGTTAATGTCATAAAAAACATAGTGGCACCTGTACATTTATCTAGATATACCCAACACAGACTTCAGGCCTGAAACTGTGCCTTATTGTCTGCATGTAAAAATATGTGCAGTCTATAACATTATACCATGTTGATGATGACATCTTAAAGTTTAATTAGCCTAATACTTGATCAGGGATTATATTACTTGCCTCCACTGCTCACTGTGTACTGAATATAGTTGTAGAATGATTCACCAGAACAGATTAACTATAATTTGAAATATGGAACAATGTTGATTTATGTGACCACTCATCGTCGGTTTTACATGACAATACATACAATCTACATGGAATTATACAAAATCAAGTCAGTACAATTAATAAAAAAATATAATTAAAATCCTAAAGTCTGAAAGTAATTTATGTTTGTGTCTGCAATAAATATGGGCCCCAAAATAATGGTTAGCAGCATGTTTAGGAATTTAATTTACATTTTGTTTTGAACAGTGATATCTCCCTGCTCAAATCCTTCCCCCTTGAACCGTTAATCGACCGTGAATTGAACTCCCTGGTCATCCACCCTCTTTACCTCACCCATGGCATTCTCAACTAAACCCCCTGGTCACCCACCCTCCTTACAAATACCGGGAAACTGTTACAGAGCGAAGAAGAGTAAAGCAGGAAGAGATTTAAAAATACAAGATTGTGCCTCTGTGGCACCATGGTGTGTGTGGCAACTTCTGAAAGTTGGCAGCCCAATAGTAAGTAATACAGAAATTGGGTAGTGCAAGTCCACCGCTGAATTTCAATCTCTGAACTAATAACCTACAGACTCTAGGTACCTTTCCTCCCCATGGAACAGCGCTAACAGCATGATTAACTTAAAAAGACTGGTAAAGGAATAGGATCAATTGAAATAGATTATGGACTTTGGGGACACTGTTAGTTTTTACAGCTTTAATCCCTCCTATGGTAAGCAGTATGTTACCCGATCTCTTTAAGTCAAACTTCATTTGGGTAAGCAGGGGATCAAAGTTAGCAGAGACAAGAGCAGATAATGACCGGGTTACGTTTACTTCAAGGTCTTTGAAGCCAGAATGACGAAGATGGAAAGGAAGGTATGTCTGCTGGAGCTTTAGTGCTGCTGGATTGATTGGGAAACATTCACTCTTCTTGAGATCTAGCTCATAGAAGGAGAAGGAAAGTTCTTTAGAATGGATAGGACAGAGGGTAAACAGGTTGCTGCATTACTAACATAGCATAACAGATCATCTGCATATGACAGCCTATGTTCAATCACCTCCAGTTATAAATTGTGGAAAGTGGTGGATGAATGCAAAGCAATTTAAATTAACCTTTTTATAAAACTTGGTTGGAGGCTCATCAGGCCCTTTAGCTTTGTGGCTTTGCATTGATTTACAAGACTCAGCAACATCTTCAAGTCTAAAGGTAAATCAAGCTCATCATCAGAGTCAGCACCAATGGTGGGTGTTTTGCCCAAAATCTGAATCTTATTGGGAGCATCTGATGGAAAGTCCTGTATAGGCAATAGAAGGATTGAACTGTGTCATTAATAACATTAACATAACATAATGTTTAATGTTCTTTAATTTACTAGAAAGTTTTTCCTAGCCACTGTGTCAATTCTCATTATTGCTTTCTCATTGGTGTTGAGATCAACTATCAGTCTAAACACGTTGTGACAATGGTGGATGTAAAATGGCCTTTAATAGTACATTTGTTTGACTGATGTTCCTCTTCCTGATGTCATATAAGCTCTCCTTTACGGCTAACTGAACAGATCCCACACAAACACTTTCCTAAAGATCATTACTGTATATTTGGTACCCTATTTACCTTGATTCAGCCAATGCAATTTGGGGTTAACCTTAGTTATTTTGCACCTGTACTCATTTTCCTTTAATCAATATATGGAATTGGTAAATATAAACCTTTTTATGTCACATAAAAAATTATTCTGCTTAAATAAATTTGTAAATGTGAACACTAAGGGGCAGTTTCGTGGACACAGACTAAGCCTAGCGAAACCAATTTGGAGAACAGAAAACCAAAAATCATGTTCCTTTTATCCCCTAATACTAATCCTAACCTGGAACCCTAATCTCAGTCCTAACCTTAATCTGACCCTAATCTATAGCCCTGGGGCCTCATTTATAAAACTTTTTGGTGGATTTGCGTCAGAAGTGGCGTACGGACAAAATATAGGACGTGCGTACGAAAAGAAATATTCAGATTTATAAAACCGTGCACACGCACATCCTACGCCGTTTTCCCTTTATAAATCACAATCAACTCTGAATGTGGCGCAGCTTTTGCGGCTGCATGTCACGCCCATAATTGCCCATAAATAGTCAGTGAAACCCCCCGAAATTAATATTAATTGATTGAGAAATCATGGCAAACAGAGGAAAACCAAAAAAAGAAACTTCACTCAATGTGAAGTAGAAAATATTGTTGGCGAGGTGGAAAAGAGGAGGAAAATGTTGTTTGAAGGGCACAGTGTGCCTATTACCAATGCCGAAAAGGCGTTGGAGTGGCAAAAGGTTGCAGACGCTGTAAGAAAGTCGGACCGTAGCCCAAATAAAAAGTGGTCAGATATCAGTCAATGTCAAAGCGTCTAGTGCTTCATCGCAAAAGTGTGTCTGCCACGGGTGGGGAAAAATTGGTTACATTACAGCAACATGTCTGCATCACAATTTATTTTGACATTGGCGAATGAAAATGATTTGGATTAATGAAAGCATGTTCATTCTCATTCATTGCCATTATGGAAATAGCACCGATTACATTTGGGAAACCGGACATAGCTGCAAAATGTGCTTTTTTGTTTGCCTGTTCACTCGCCGTGTACGGAAACTTCATGTAATTATGCGAAAAGCCTATTATACCGACTACCACGCCTGGCATAACTCGGCAAAGCGTTGACTGGGATATCCATGACCTGTCAGTCAATTCCATCAGGAAAGTGGCAGTCGCCAGAAGTCCTGTTATTAGTGTTATGAAAGGCCCCAATAAATAACATGCATTAGGCTATTATTATTAGTATTATCTTCTAACAGTGCAAGATCAGCTAGCTATTGTACGTCATTACGCATTGTGATGGCATGGTTTTTATAACCATCCATTTGATGGTATCTGATAATCAATAATACAGATGTCGGTATTAATCTAATTGTACATGGAAAATAGTTATACAAAAATTGAATTTCTTGCACCTTTCAAAATAGTTAGGACATGCGTCACGATGGAACACATTTAAAAATAAAATGAACTAAATGCATATGAATGAACACTATGTTTCTGTATCTGATTACGACATGTATACTATGAAAACAATATTCCCCAATGGACAATAAAGACTATCTATCTATTATCTATTTATCTATCTATCTGTACCGCGTGACATTGACAAGAATATTAGTTTTAAACATGATTTTTTTCTGTTTACCGTATTATTTATCTGGATGAATTACATAACATGCCAATATAATTAGCCTACATAATATATTTGAATGTTCTTTTTGCAAATATGTGCAATATGTGCTTCATTTGCATTTTTGTTACAATCTTGTTTTATACTGTTTGTATTTCTCTGCAGGCTGTTAATTGTAAGCATGGCTTTGTGACATCTTCATATTACTAATGACAGGCAGTATTTCGATTTCGGTTACACAACGCTCTGCAGTTTCAGACGGATCTACTGTAGCCTACGTGTTTCATCCATCTGGCGCCGGCGTTGCCATTTCTCATTTCACCCGTTTTTGTGCGTACGCCTGGGTCAGAGTTGCCGTGAAGGACAGCACATTTTCCCGTCAAGTTTTCTTTTTATAAATCCCAATTATTGCGTAGAGAGCTACGTACGTATTCTTTTGTGCATACGCCACGTTTATAAATGAGGCCCCTGATCTTAACCTAGCTGTAAATCCATGGATACCTTGTACTGGTCTCGATGATGAGCAAGCAGTGTGATAACCATTCTGCACACCATTCTGCACACCATTCTGGGGAACTGGACATAACATATTGGGAGGTGAAAAAACAATAAATAATCCATTCCCTAAAACACTAAGCACTAAACTGGGAAAATACTTTTCCTGCCAGAGCCCGGCTAAGAGATGGTCTCTTGGATGTCACATGCTTTAATAATTTACTAACACATCTTGCCATATGATGATGAATTAAACATCCTTTGGTTACAAAGGTGTTGTTGGCTACTTATTAAAGTCAAGGACGCCTGTCAGGAATTGGCGGGCGACATGTGGTTGGATGAACCATGTGCGTGGCCCTCATCCTCCCACAGGGAATTGAGAAGGGAGGAAAATCAAAAAAAATATGTGTAATGGGATTGAGTAAGTTCAAATGAATCAGTTTTTTTATAGAATGCCAGGAATAGAAGGTGATGTAATCTTCAATACCTCTATGGAAATTAACTATGCAAATGGACCCAAAATTAAGGCCCAGCAGAAACATTCTTAATTTTCTCAATGCTTTAAATTATTTTCTTACCAGATACATGAAGGCAGATTGGTATCCTACGTAGGATTGGCAACAATATAGGAATATATCCTAAGTTTATTCAAACTGGCTTCTGATACTAAATAATCCTATGAAAATGATGTACACCAATACTGAATGACTCAGAGTCAACCCACCCCTACTCTAATTACTACAGAAGCATCCGGCGAGTGGGAGTGACTTATTCAGTCATCAATTAACCAACAATAGCACACCCATAAGTTGTCAAATTTAGGAGGCAGAATTTGATGCTTTCTTACACTCCAAGTTAGCATTTTGGGATCTATTATTACAGAACCAACACACGTAATGTAGATGTGATCGATGCGTCAAAACGTCTCGATCCAAATGCAATATCTGCTAAACCACCCTGTTGATGGAGGGCAGGACTAGAGTCGAATGGGAGGAAAACATTCTGATAGGAAGCCACATAAGCATGAACTCAGACAACAAGAGACAGCAGCAGCATCATAATTACAACAGTTCATATTAAAAAACTGTTTGGCGTGGCTTCGGCTTCCGGCTTGCTTGTACCGAATGCCAACGGCGTAATTAGAGTCCCCCAGCAACAGGAAGCGCCATGCCCTCTGGGGACGTGAGAGCATGCTGTTGAATACATTGTTGTAATATTGGTGCAGACAGTATTGTCTGGCGTCAGGTGGCCATTCTCCAGGAAAGGGGTAGAGAGTTAGGCCAGAGACCCGAGAGGCCTGCATGGGCTTTTGATCATGGAGGTGGGACAAGAGGCGTGTGAACAAAGGAGAAGTTAATTGAGTCCATTGAGGTTAGGTCTTTTCATCCCAGTAAAAATGGCAGTGTGACCTTGCTACAACATTTAGAAGTAATGCAGTATTGATTTATTCAATGGTTAAAGCGGGAATCAGCAGTTAGCAAACCTTTTCTCCCAGCCCCTGTTTCTGTAAATGGCTGAAAGATATGGATGAAGATATTTTCATGTAAGGATTAAACTATGCTGAGTCTGTAGTGTTTTTTGCCTTTTTGACAAACATTTAATTAAAACATACTGATATTTTGTGTTCTGACTGGGTAAATGAATTAGACTACACTTAGACTAGAATCATACAGTATATTAAATACTTATATAGAATACATTGATAAATATTAAAAATATAGGTCAGACCAGAGCCATAGAGAGAGAGAGTTGCGTCAACTCCGTTCACTTCATCAGTCAGTTTTTTTTACAGCAATGGCGGATCATGGAGACCCTCAACAGTTCCAAACAAACTGAGATACTACTCGTGTCACCGTAGAGATGCAATGTTTCATCAGCTCCTTACTGAGGTAATAACTTTAAAATCCGAATTACTTTTTAAACCTGCATTGCAGACACATTTTAGCTGACGTTATTGAGCGTAAGTTATTGAGCGTAAGTTTAAAAAAAAAAAATGTTTGAGGAAAACTAGCTAACTTAAACAGTTAACAATCAATTTACAGCACTTGAAACAGCTTTCATATAATAGATCATACCAAAAATCGCTCTTGTTACAGCTGCTCCCATAGACTTCAATGTATTAAAATCATACGCTTGTAACTTTTTAGAGACGCATGAACCATGTGACCGTAACACGTGACACTATAATTTTTTACCCTCCATTGACGCAACTCTCTCTCTCTATGGCTCTGGGTCAGAAAATTGAGTGGGAAACCTTAAGCTAAGTTTGGGTTAGATATAACTAGTATATTCCAAAAGCAATAAATACAAGGACTATACAGACAATCATTGATCTGTTTAACCGTTTAGATTATACTGACTAAGATAAAAAGAACAGGATGGATTTGATCATGGATCAGTTTCTCTACTCTTAGATCCTGGAGCTTGAGCCCATTCAGGTGAAAGGTTAATGAAAGTGTCAACTTACAAACTATCTATAGTGTATAACCATAAATAACAAAATGTGGTGGGGTTTACAGAAAAGCTTCCAATTACTTTGTAATTGACTAAAGCTGCTGGACAAGCCAAATGCATTTATTATCAGCCTTTACATTACAGATGTTATGAATTGCTAAATATTATCACTAGAAGTTGGGACTCCTATTCCATTGTTAGAACTTTCTAGTTCTGAGTTATTTAACATACAACGTCTTATTGAACTGATTTTCTGCTTGAGAAGATTCATAAGGGGAATACAACTGATAGGGCTTTTTATCAATATGATTCATTTATAGAACTTGTTTAGCATGAATCTTAGAATTGGAGAGCAAAATGAAATTACCACATAATACATTATTGAGTTAATTTTCCAGATGAGAAGATATTTAGGGATGTTACAAATGAATGGTAGTAATACCAATTATTATTATTACAATTCTTTTACATTTTGATAGAATATCAAGGAACTAAAAAATAGCCAAAACAAGTTTATTACTCAGGCAAAAAAGTACAAAAAGGTCTAAAGAGGTAAAAGGTCAAGCTAGGGTTAAGGTTTAGAATAAAGCCAGTTGCCCTATATCTATAGTGCCTATAGAAAATCATCATACCCTGTCAAAATCCATATGCTTTGTCACATTACACCCTGAAAATTAAAAATATATTAAATCTACCTTTTACCAGCTGTATAAGACATTATAACCCTCGACATCAAAATGAAAATAACATTTACAAAAATTCTGAACAAGTGTAATAGGTGAAATACCTGGTTAGGATAAGTGACTAGCCAATTAGTGTAACCCTTCCAAACTTGCTCAGGTACAACCAGTTACTTCCCAGATCACACACTATGCTAATTGCCCCCCCACCTGACATCAATTATAATGGTTTTGACCACTTAAAAGAAAATTAGCTGATCCAAGATGAGTACATTGCTAGTAGTGCATGGCAATGCAAAAAATACACCATGGTTGGATTAGCGCTTTCAAAATGCTCCGTAACAAAGTTTTGGAAAGGCACAAGTTATGGGAAGGATACAAAAAAATGTAAAAGGCTTTAACTATCCCACTGAGTACTTTTCAGAGCATTATTAAGAAGTGAAGAGTATATGGAATGAGTAAGTAAAATTTGGAATATGTATTTTTTATGGGTTTTGATTTGAGGCTATAAGACAAAGAAAGTGACTATTTCAAATGGGTAAGATAATGTTCGATAGGCACTGTAATTAACCTTACCAGTGTTTCAGTCCGATGATGATGTCTAACTGGGAAGGGGTAAACGAGGGACCTTTCTAATTTTTGTTTTTATGTTTTGTTTTTATTTCAATTGTTTTGGAAAAACTACCTGTATATGTTTTTGTAAAAACAAAATGTTGGTGTTGTATAATATTGTATAATATAAAAACACCAGATGCACAATGTTATTAGAACCATACATGATACATTTTGCTTTAAATAAATAGCACAGCAAGTTCAGCCAGGAAATCCGAATGATGTGGGTTGATGCTGATGGCAGCACCTGTCATCAATCTAGTCCTCATTAGTAATTAAGTGGCCTATTAAGGCTAGTACACTCACCCAGTATGGAGCATGTGGATTTGCATCCTTGCATCCTCGCTCCCCTTCTTTCAACCCTCTAAGCAATTGAGGTTGAAACGACGTTGAAACGACGTTGAAAAGACGTTGAAAAGACGTCTTTGTGGTTGAAAAGACGTCTTTCAAAATATTTTACTAATTTAGAACTGTTTGTTCTGTGTCGTTCTAGCTCATTGTCAATATTTATTGGTAGTTACGAATGACATACATGTTGTGAACATAATTATTGTATATACACAATCCTACTATGGTGGCAGTGATGATCGGTGAACCTTAATTGACGAGGACAGGCTCATAATTCTGTCTGGACTGGGGAACAGAACGGTATTGCACACTGCATTTGTCCCATTTTGCTCTGGTCTTGAGCATAACATCAGCCTGTCCTCCCCAATTAAGATCCACCGACCACGGCTGTATGGTCTCAAGTGCAATACGGTGTTAAGAAAGACAACACATAATATGTAAATAAAACATTCCTCAAATTATTCCAGTAACATTTATTTTAGCATAGTTAAAGTTATCAGTAAAATATAGACTACTAATTAAATTATAAAATTGTCAGTAATGTGTTCACACGAGATGTTGATATTGGTAGACGAACCGAGTATCCCTCGCTAACCATCCACTCTCCTCATCCCGTTGTCCCGCTTCTTGACGTGGGTTTAACGACTTCTAAAAATGATGTAATACACTTTTTATTTTTTTTGGTTTACAGTTCCTAATCTGATTTTGGTATCAGTTTGTCTTTATAGTTGCTGAGCAACAGTCACACCAGTGACCGTGTCTGTGTGTGTTTGTACGCGCATTTTCATTAAAAATACTTGATCATCAACAAGATTGTATGTCATTCTGTCATCCTTAATGAGTCAACAACTGATTCTCTATTGGCATTGGAAACCTACGCATAAAATATTGCTCTATCTATGAGATACCTTA
>JACXGM010015086.1:0-21698 GCA_016801145.1 Umbra pygmaea | reverse complement strand
CCCATACAGGGGATTTAAATGACGCGGGACGTCCAAGCTCCTCCGTTCCTCCGCTCGCCATGACCATGCTGTGAGCGGACTGAACATGCGCAAAACTTTTTTATTTCAGTAATCAATCCGCGGATCACGTGTGTCCCGAACCGAAGATATTGATCCGAACGGATCACGGATCAGTGACGATCCGTTGCACCACTACTAATAATAAACATTTAGCTCATAACTAAACGGTTCATAAGCAGAGTCAAAAACGTACCGTAGAAGCGGTAGAACCATGGTGAAGTGTTCACCCCTTGTGTCTTTACTGATTACTGACAGCTGAATCAACCAATTGATCATTCATTTCCCAGTTAGAGGTATGAGAATGACAGGTGTCAGTAACTTTCTCCGCCCTACACACTGTGCAAAAATGAAGAGGGTAGAGTGTATTTGATTTGAACTCTGTTAACAATAAAAAGTTTGAACTTGTTAATTTAAATGGAGTCTCGTGGCCAATACGCCTGCGTTTTCAGAACACAAGACAATATTTTTTCAGCATTTTCATTCATTCTTCTGCTTAAAAAACACAGATTTCTGCATAAACACAACCTCTGCACCATCATCTTAGTACAGCCACACAGTTCCTGACAAATATTCAGAAAGTCGCTAGAACTTGTCTTCGCAAAGTATTTGATGCATTGCAGTAACCACAGGCAACCAAACTACAAACGCATCACAGAGAGCACCAGAAATCTGATTGAATGGTGCGTTGATGGAATCAGGGTAGCGCTGTAACCCGCTTACCAAACTAGCTGTTAACTTGGAATGTCAACCGGGCAGAGCCAGGAACATTATCATTTCATAGCTGCTGATTAGTAAGGGCTCGGATCCAATCACTTCACATCAGCTCGACCCGGCCAGCTCAGGCTGCAGTGTCCAGACCGAGAACCATAGAGAAACTTGGAGACTAAGAGAGAGACACTTCTGTTCCCAGACAGAATGAAACAAAAGTGACAAAGTTGTAGAGACTCACTCCTACTCTGGTAGAGATATCTTCGCTGATATCATGAAGGGCCCACTTCAGATACTGTCTATTCTACTGGATAATTCAAGTGCAGCTTGGGGAGAAACACCACGCAGCCTAGCTCTTAACTTAGAAGCATTTCGTTTTCATTGAATTACGATGAGCAGTGATCGTATACGCTTGCACCTCTGTGTCGTTACTCATCACAAGTCAACTGTGTCAATTTTAAGAAATACATACAGTAAACTTTTACAGAAAAACACATTTGCCAAATGGGAAATACTGTATGTCACAAGGAGAATGTATCTAATAGTAGAGCCAAACCACAAATGTTATATCAAAACAGTTGTGCACCTATTTATTAAAGCACATCATACACATCATTGAAACCACAAGCACATCTTTAAACATTGCTCAAAAAAAGGAGGGCGCTGATCCTGTCGCCCAGACAACGACACAAAGGTGATTGATGGAAGGATAGTGACATGTCATTTCCTGTCTGACAACTGGTATTATGGGGTGTCTAGGGAGAAGAGGAGGACGAGGCCCATGGGATAAGGGAGGAAATGAACAAAACCCACTCTATGTAGCCATTGACAACCATTCCTCATCCAGCCAAACATCTCCACTTTTCATCTCCCACCATGAAACCTGTGATTACAGTGCATCTCCCAGTCTGTCTCTACATTTCCATTCCATCTCATCTCTAGTGCTGTTGTTGATGTGGC
Organism: Umbra pygmaea; assembly: GCA_016801145.1. Classification (NCBI taxonomy): domain Eukaryota; kingdom Metazoa; phylum Chordata; class Actinopteri; order Esociformes; family Umbridae; genus Umbra; species Umbra pygmaea. The sequence continues at coordinate 19,970 of JACXGM010015086.1, read as the reverse complement.
TGTGGGCACGGTGAGGGATGAAACAGGGATGTGAACAGTACCTCTATGAAGAAGGAAACTAGCCATGTGTACATGTGTGTTGCATTAGGATGAGGTTAGGGAGTTAGTGTATAAGCAGACCCGGACCATTTCTAGGGAGTATTAATCTAATTCTCTTCCTACTATGCTGCCTTAGGGCAGTTAGGCCCACAGCTGGAAGGGTGACGATGTCTAAGTGAGAACCGCCTGATGCTTTAGTCTTGTTGCCCGAATCGTGGCTACACTGAGGGATCGATGCGGTGGGAGAGACGACAGCACAGCGCGGAGGGTAAGGGGGCAGTAGGGTGACAGCACATGATTACACAGGAGATCCGGTGGGAACAGGTTAAAGGTCGATCAGAGCAAGTCATTTCTCTAAAGAGAGGGCAGGACAGGTCACTTGATTGTTTAATCCCCCCCAGACCCCAAAACCCAATCAACCTGTTGGGTTGCAGATAATCACAAATGGGCCAGTTTTCCAATAAACACAAATCTGATCACTACCGGACGATGACATTATCTCCTACTGTGCTTCCCAACACTTCTGAATGACACATATCTAGTTATATTTTAGGAAAATAACTTTATTAAAATGAACTGGTGAAACTTTCATATGATTAAAGATCATGGGGTTCTGTCCAACTTGATAAATAATGGAGAGGGATGTTTTGGGAGAGGGGAGAGTCGGTTTAGGGTCATTCCCCAGACAGCCTTACTTGACCTATTATAGCTAACCAATGTGATGTGTGGAGGGAAAACAACAAAGCAAAGCCCATGTGTGCTTAAAACTGCTTCCTGACAAGTGTTCACAAAGTCAACACAGCAACCCATATTCGTCCTACTTTTTCCTTATGTACTGTACTGTAGCTCTGAGACAGCCCATTGTCTGTGAATATCATGAAAAGTATATTGGCATTTAACTAATTCGACAGATGCTGTTATCTACACTTAATTAAAGCATTTAAGATGACTAGCAATTTTGTGAAAAGAAATCACACAACTTAGCAGTTTGTGAATACATTCTAGTGAGCTAATAACTTATCAGTAAAAGTGCTGGAAACAATGTTATGAATAATAATTGTTATTACCATAATTTAAGAGGACAACAAAAGTGGTGGCTACGAAAGTATTTTAGGTACACTTTGAAAAGGTAGGGTGTCAGATGTTTTCTGAAAATGGGCAGAGAATGCTAGCCTAGCTTCCAGCACATGCTGGTTCCTCCTGGAAGTGTGAGGACAGAGAAGCATTTTGACAGGGCATTTTGACAGGGCATATATAGGAGCTGCGCCTATATCAGCAGCACGCCTAAAAGCCCAGAGATTACAGAATTAAGAGCCTGGGTAGGGATGGAGTGTTTGAGCCTTGTCTGGAGGTAGTTAGGAGGAGCTTCCCTTATTTCTCCATAAGCAAACATCAGAGTGCAACATAGCACAAACCTATCAGATCAAGTTCAGATCAGCCCTGTTTCTTTCCCAAATGACACTGTATTCCCTACAGGGCTCTGATGAAATGTAGAGCACTAAGGGAATAACGTTCTGTTTTTGATGCCACACGTGTTCAGGGGTGTAGCCAGGATTTCTGGGCCCCATGAAAGAAAAACAACATGGGCCCCACTGATATGCTAAATCATACATTATTAAATTCCAGGGCCCTCTTCCTGTCAGGGCCCTCTTCCTGTCAGGGCCCTCTTCCTGTCAGGGCCCTCTTCCTGTCAGGGCCCTCTTCCTGTCAGGGCCCTCTTCCTGTCAGGGCCCTCTTCCTGTCAGGGCCCTCTTACTGTCAGGGCCCTCTTACTGTCAGGGCCCTCTTCCTGTCAGGGCCCTCTTCCTGTCAGGGCCCTCTTCCTGTCAGGGCCCTCTTCCTGTCAGGGCCTGCTAAAACACCATCACCTTCCCTTTTTACTACACCCTTGCACGTGTTGTGTTTGTTTCCAAGATGTCAAACAAATGAACGAGGAAAGAACAAACGTTTATACGTGACAGAGGAAATGTAGATAATGAGCAGGCCTTGAGGTGGATGGTGGACTTGTTTCATTACTTTACACCCTGTGGGATCCTGCGTATCAAACAAGACTCTTATGCTTTGATGCAATAACACATACTGAGTAACAGCTTCACCTTGTGTTAAAGTGTATTAATAGCATTATGTTACCAAGTGAGCTTTATTGTGTAGGAATGGGTCCAACGGTCTTACTAATACTGACAAAGTGAAATCACTGAATCACTGGAAAAAACGGTAGCATCAACTGAAATAACACAGGTTGTGTTGCAAAAACAATGTCACACAATCTGAAAATCGAGTTTGATATTTTCTATTGCAATCTTACTCCAGTCCTACCGCATGGACCGGTCCTTCTGTGTTTATGTCATTATGACCGGGCACAGCTACGGTCACCCTGCTGAGGCCAACGTCTCAGCGTAGGACCTGTTTATATAGGATCATTTTCATTTTGTTTTGGGATCTGAGTGAGTATGATTATATGGATGGAGAGAGTGGGTCCTTCACACCACAGACACTGAACCTTTCTGTGAGTCGCCATCCTGGAGCCTCGCGGTGCAGGCCTCTGTTAGCTAGAGTATCCCCACTGACCGCCGCAACCGATACATGCAAACAGAGAAACATGCAGAGAAAAGAATAAACGCATGGAACAAAAATAACAAGCATGTAAAATCAAATGAGTGATTGTTTGTGACCTAAACATATTCAAGCAAACCGCTAACACATCAAAGCCTGGTGTGAGAATATAATGCAAATGGAGAACATTGAAATGGATGCTGTTGTTATGGAGACTACCCTGTTGATCACAGGTGACTTTTAGATGAGAAAAAACAACATGCACAAATGTAGTTAAAAAAGAAGATGTAAGACATAAAACTTTAGGTGATGAAGCATATCAGCTGTGCTGATATTCATACGCTCCAGAAAAGGTGTAATGTTTGTTAAGGATATAGTGATGTGGCAGCACGCTTGGTTAAATATCAGGAGTGTGGTGGTCAATGTAGAACACCCGAGTGCCATAAAATGTACTGTGAACATTCCTAGCATTAGTAAAAAAATGTATTCCATATTATTCAATGAGTGCACTTTCCTAAATACAATGAGCATTGCAGTCTAGACAAGACAAATGAAGCTAAGGTGAGATCCTCCTGTAAATCTGTTGAGAATATCAATGATCTGATAACACACTATATAAATAGTCTCCTTGATGACATTAACAAAATTAACAAAGGAGAAATGATAAATTAGAAAAACACTGAGATGCGAAAAGGGTTCGATTTAGTCTCTTCAGAAATGAATTAAGCAGCGATAAATTAGGTGCGTTGAGAGCGTGGGCTGTGAGGTGGCAAATGTATGCCATGAATAAAATAGGCATTACACAAGCATAAAATAATTGCCACCGCCACATAAACTGTGAAATCAGGCGAGGAATATAGCACATAATTCACAGAATAAGCGAGTAATACTAATGACACGAACAACAGGTTCAGTAAGCAAACGCCTTACAGGGGTCTGAAGAGGAATACTGACTGTAACTAAGTCTGTCATTGATTCATCACAGTCACTTCCTGCTGAGGCGGAGATTGGTGTAAATGTCCTACTATAGGACCAGGGCTATGGACCACACTGCCCCTAGCCACGGGCACCCCCCAAAACAAATAAGATACCACTTATTGCCTGACTTGGGCTCAAATTACCATAATCTGGAATGATGCCTGACTTGTCTTAGATTACCATCCTCTGGAAATCAAAGGTGCCATCATGGGGCCGTTCTGAAACCTGGACAAGCTCTCCTAAAAAAGGCTCTGGAACTGACACTATTAGAAGATTATTTGGCAGGTATGTTCTGGGACAACAGCGCCGAAACGCCCAAGCCGAGCGCACAGCTGATGTTAAACCAAACGAAGGAGTCACGCTTTAAGAGTTTATAGGGAAAAAGAATTAAAAACAGTCCATCCCCAAATGTTATGCAGGACATCCATAATCAGGGCTGTTGTAGCCATGGTGGTTCCATGGTCCCTACCCAGGGCACTGGGACTTCACCAGACCAGACCACAGAGGATGGGGAAGTGTTGGGTCTGGGTTTTAAAGAATTTAATTTCCTCACGTTAGAGGGGAAACGGTGGGGTAGGAGCAGTTACGATGTTAAAGCAGTATATGGTCTTCATGTAGTAGGCTACACAAACAAATGGCTGCCGCTCTGACCATTCTTTTACACTGATTTGATTTGGAATGGCCTTTCTATACATTCCATTTCTATGGTTCTGACACTAAATAACTTCTGACTTTGCAGAGAGTTTGAGTACAAACACGGCCATGCATAATACATAGGGCTTCCTCGAACAGACACTGACCTGTCTGAGTCAGCTGCCCAATTAGTCTACTGTAACATGCTGAGCACGCTACATTGTAAGATACATATCTATTACAATGCAACTATGATACTGGCAGCTACTTTAAGTGCTTAGCAAACAATCAATATCTTGAGTAAGGCATCACGCTGCCCAGGTGGATCAAGTTGCTTGGTATTTCAAGCATAATGCTATTTAGATCATATGTTATAAATGTCTATATTGTCTGTCAGTGGCGGTATTGCTCATACACACAAACATGCCCTTAGGGGCATTAAGGTGGCTTAGTAGTTAGGGCATCTGACTGGAGTACATGAGGACTCTGGTTCGAATCCCACTGACTACCAAAGTAAAGCCTCTGTTATTCTGTCAGTGGGCAGTCAGTTAACCCTAATTGCTTTCAGGTTGTAAGAACTTGTTCTTAGTCAACTTATAAAAAAAATCTTAAATTTCTAGTGTCACATCAAAATGTTTCCATTGGACAAAAAAAATACATTTATTTTTTTTAAGATTTTAGTTTGTGTACATTTGTCATAAACCAATGCTATTGAATAACACTAAACGACATTAAAAGATGCAGTCCACTTATTTTTCAATATACAGTTAACTTGTATATTGTATAGTGCTCCTTAATCTTTGTAACTTGGTTGGCTGGGTGTCTCTGGATCTCCTACTCTTGATTAAATGAGTATTCAGGAGACTGAAGTGTAAGAGTCATTATGGTCTGCAGGTTGATTTTTATTTCCCTACACCCCTTTTTGGATATTCTCCATTTTACCCTAAGCTTTTCCTTTTGCGATTGCCGCAATGATTTTATAGGTAATGTTTTAATTTCCCCACTTGATTTCATCTGTTGATATCTGAGGAAATCGAATTGGAGAAAAGTTACAACCTAATGAGTGAGACTAATTCAATTTGCACAATCATTTAGATTCACGATGAATTATAATAAAGTAGGTTAAACTATCAAGATTCTGATTTTCATCTATTCTGTTAACTATCTTTTCGGTTTTCTGTCTATTCTGTTTACTTTCTACATCTTTCCTTAAGGACTTCCTCTTTCTTCTCCGGATCAATATTTAGCCTTTCCCTGTATCTTCTTGTTCTTTCTGCACTTAACATCTCTATAAAGAAAACAAAATCCATCAGATTCAATGTACCAAGGACCATAAATATGTGCGTGAATATGGAAATGTATGATCCGGTAGTGCTTCGGCCTGTTTATTCCATTAAGATTAAAAAAGACGCAAACATTTAAAAACAGTGAAAATAATTGCTTAAAACAATTATTATTTAGGCTTCAGTAGTGTCCATTGGAGTGACATGAAAAAAGGTGTCACACCAGAGGACATACTGTCACACCAAAGGACATTTTGAGCAGTTTAGGCTATGTGGAGGCTTGTGGTGATTAGCTAGCATTCCACATTTGTACTAGCTGAAATATATTCATGCTTATTTATATAGAAAGATTACAAATATTTAATATTTTTGCATTTCCATGTAAAATAACAAAATAAATGGTACTCATTTTTGAGGGTCTTTTGATTAAGGACCCTCCAACCGCAAAGATGTCAACACTCTCAATGTTTAACCTTTGAATTCTCCAAATAAAATAAATTTCTACTATTCAGTAATAAAATATGAAATTACATAATAATGTATACATGTCAAATCGGTACTGATCGTAGCATGGTCAATACATATGGAGGGCATGCAGGCCACAGGTAGTGAGTGGTAAATGCTAAATTATACTTTACATTGATTTACGTTAGGCCATAGAAATAGAATGGATAGAAAGGCCATTGAACTGCTTCGCGTGGTCATTCGATTAGTACACAGCAAAATGGTGATTGTTGTTAGTTGTCACTAGGGGTGGTATGGTTCACAAAACCAATGGTTTGATTCATATCAAGGTTTTGGGGTCACGGTTTTTTCGGTTCTGTATGGTTCTTGTTGTTATTTTTTGTTTTAATTTTAACACACCAGAAATATATTTCAGCATATGATATATATAGTTTAATTATCCACAATTTAGGATACAGTATTAAAAAATTGTTATATCATGTAATCATGCACAAACGGACCATCTCTGAGGAAAGCTAGGTGAGATTTTGATACAGCAAGAGGGAAGATGTTGATGATTTCAACAAGCTTTTCATTTATTTGGCAAATTTTGCCACCTTTCAAAATCTGATGAAAATCTTTTAAACTGACTTTTGTCGATCTGAAATTAAGACAGATTCAGCAACTGTATGGCTTATTTCTCACTTTAAATGTTTTCAGAAACACGTTTCGTTTAACTATTTTCATAAAATATGAGATCGTATTCATAATGAGACGCCATTAGAGTCTGTTTTGAAATTCGGGTGCAGCCAGACCATAGAAATAGAATGAATAGAAAGGCCATTTAACTGCTTGGCGTGGTCATTCGATCAGTACGCAACAAATTGACCATTGCTGTTAGTTGTCACGTTAACAACACACAAATCATTGTAATGCCGAAGTAGGCAGCTAGATCTTTGCATTTGAATGTTACACATAAAATTGGCTGCTGCTCTGACCATTCTAATTCATTTATTTGAATTGGAATGGCCTGGAGTGGCCTAGCCAGTCACCAGATCTCAACCCCATAGAAAATCTTTGGAGGGAGTTGAAAGTCCATGTTGCCCAGTGACAGCCCCAAAACATCACTGCTCTAGAGGAGATCTGCATGGAGAAATGGGCCAAAATACCAGCAACAGTCATTTTGTAGTTCTTTCAAGAAAGTTACATAGTGCAGGTTTAATTTATTTGATGTTCAACCATACACAGAAATAGCAGCAAAAATATGCACCCTGACTAATCTTCAGTAGTATACCAAAGTGGAATTTGAAGAAATTAATTCCCAGTAAAATATTTTTTCACAAAAATCTCCTTACTGTTAACAGTAAGTAGTTAGTAGTGAGCAGTAAATTTTACAACCTTACAGTATCATATTTTGACATACCATTGACAATTATTTTCAAAAGCACTGATGCAATCGTTACTAGAGAAATGTTTTCACTTTCACTGAAAATAAACAACAGAATCCTATAATATACCATGATGACAAAAAAGCAGACATTTCCATTCATGGTGCAGCAGACTAAAAATCCATACTGATCATTCTCTAAATGGCACTAGAATAAACCGGGAATAAACACAGAGTTTTGACAATTTTACAAGTAATGCTTTTTCATGTAAATAGATTTAAACATAAGCAGAGAATACAAATCCTTAAGGAATTGAAGCACTTGCATCTGAAGGGTATTATAAGTGCCTCTACAGAATAACAACCTTTAAGGCTGTGGGGCATAATTTCAGAGCACAAACAACTAGAGCACACATTTACATCATCCTTCTTCCTATTTATTTACACATAGTCCCTATTCCCTACCTGAATCCAATACAAAATTGATCGGCCACCGCTAGCTAACATTGGCAGCAGTGTGCTAGCATTCATCCTGTCTTCATGAATAATGCAAATTGTTGAAGACAATTTCTGCTCGTCATAATATGTGGCCACAGAACTCAATAAATTGTTTATCTCTGTGTTTGTTTACTTTGGTGCCGGGGGAAATAAGTTTGTGACATTAGTAGTTACAGCGTAACGTCCAGGCGAGATTACTTCTGAGCTGAGGAATCAACTATGGGTTCAACAGTGTCAGGTTTGACCAAAACAACAGGCAAACCTGTTGAAGCACAGTGCTGATCTAGCATACTGTCTTATAATGTATGGCTATCTGGTCACGTGGAGCAAAGAAGAACCTAGAAAAGGGAAAACAATTACACAGCATGCCTTGTTCTTCACTGTACTCTCCTGTATCTGTATCTATTGGTAACTATCTGAGACCTTATAAACTGGGTGTTTTGAATCCTGAATGCTGATTGTCTGATGTCCATGTTATATCAGACCACAGATATGACATCTCATACTTATCAGGCATCTGCAATGTGTCATGCCTAAAGAACAGCTCTGACTGGCCATATACCACACCCCTTGTGTGTTACTCCCTACATATACCATGATGTATGTCCAAAAAGAAACACCTTTACAGTTTTATTTGCATTGGCAAAATGTTTATAAAACTCAGGGATATGTGGTCTATGGCCAATATGTATACACTCCAGTTAAGAACTGCATCTAGGCACTCTAAACACACACTGTTTATGATGCCAAAGAACAGCCTATAGCTGTGGTGCATTGTCTATCGATGTTATGTTTTATCTTTTATGTGAACCCTGCGAAGAGACTTTTGCGCTGCATGAGCAATACTCAGTGTTCATAATAAAGAACCATATCAGTGAAACTAGGCTGTTAACTGATCTCTGAGACATTCTGGATTGACTGCAGGTGATTGTGTGTTATCAGAACCCCATGAAGGGCAGTGTTCATATACGAGACACATTATTTTTGCAACTTTATGAAGCAGTTCCTCCGCTGTCTCAGGCAGCAGCCCTCTGCAGCCACCAACAAAAGGCACCCCTGAAGCTTTGTTAATATCGCCCCTAACAGTGGCCACCTCCCAGAGTGCAAAGAAATATACAACACTCCGCCGATTCATGCTCTATAACGTGCTCGTAGAGTCCAAACTTACCCCTTACTGAAAGCAGTGCAGGTATTAATCCAGGCCCGTTATTTCACATCTGAATTACTGACACTCACTCTTGGTGGGGTCTGCGGTGTGTGCCACCAAACCGCTGCATCCGACTTCTCCTACGGCAACCCACTCTCCTGCACAATCTGGCTTCCAGTCGAAGCTCAAATCCATAACAAGTTCATGGTGTTTGCCTACAGAGCTGCAGCAAGAGCTCTTCCTCCAAACCTTCAGGCAATGCTCAAACCCTACATCCCTACCTATTCTCCGCCACCTCTGGGCTCTTGGCCATCCCACCTCGTGTGGGAAAGCAGCTCAAGACCGATTCGCGCATTAAAAGCTTTTCTCTGTCCTTGCACCTCAATGGTGGAACCATTGGAGGTTGGAACAGCGAAGTATAACCACTTTCAGAAAACATTAAAAACCCTACCTTGTCAAAGATTAGGCTAATGGTTCAATAGCCTCCAACTATCTTTATAAATAGTATATTATCTGCTGAGTGACCAATGTATTAAATGGCTCGCAAACTACCTTAATGTGTTTGGCACAGTAGTTACAATAAACTTAGATGCTCAGAAGTCAATGGACACTGAAAACAGTCACCATGTAAATATTGCTTTAAATATAGAACATGCAGTCAGCTTGTATAGACCTTTAGTGCGATGTAATGCACGCCTCTCTAGAATCTGTGGAGAGTAATACATCCGCATTTACTGTACACAGATCTCAGCCCACGTTGCCTCACTGATGGATGAGCACTGAGGGGCTCGTCTCTCTGTCTGTCTCAGCTCTGAAGGGCGTGGTGCAGCTGGGCCTCCAGCGTGAGACACGACAACCAGACAGGGAGAGGCTGAGCGACATCCGCAAACGAGCCCACCACTCCTCCCCGCCCAGATCAGCTTAGCAAGGCGCAGCCGCTGTTAGTCTTGGCCAGGCACCCGCTGTGCCAGCGCTGCTGCAGGGAAGCTTTTCTGTGCTTGGCGGAGGCCTGTCGGTGCCTGTCGTGCCAGGCTGCCTGGTGGTCTGTCATCAAACATCACCGCGTGTCTCACCTCAGGACACACACGGTAAGAGGGAGGAGCAGGAAGATCTACATTGTGTCAGTATTAGGCCTCTTACTGGGAAAGAACATGACACTTTCCACATTTGATGCAATGCGTGGGGAATGTTTGACCTATACTCTACCTGAAGAAATATAATGACTGTGGCACAATGGCAGGCACTCAAAGCTACAACCTACTGGATGCCTTTGGGGAAAGTCAAAACCTTGTCATAGTGCATTCACTGGTAGCTTTCTAATCGAATTCTAAACCCAGATAATGTTGTTGACATTTTCTAAATTCATATTTGTGTCCAAAGAAGAAATTGGAGGACATTTACACATTTGAAAGCCAGCAATATATTTGTATCTCCTACAGATTGTGGAATAAGATGTAATACTCCTTAGGAGTGTGATCTGACCAATCAGCAATCTGGTGATGAGTGACCTGGCCTATTAGCTGTGTAGGCTACTTATATTGTTTTTTTTTAATAGCCACACTGTTTTAATGTGCAGAACAAACACAAAATTAAATCAAAATAAGGCTGCTTTTTCTCATACTTAATAAAAAAAATTAAAGGGAACTATATCACTCGTACTGTGAGGTAATTTAGTTGAAATCTGGAAAAGCTGGATAAGTGCTCTAAAAGTGCTTGGCTTTAATACAATAGGAGTGTACTGAAAGCCCACTCAAACACATCTCACCACTTCACCTGCAGGCTATTTCCTAAGCAGCTCATCTCTCACACAGACCTGGACACCTCAGGATGTGGAGATATGTTCTCATTCTGTCTAGTCTGGAGGCTTTTTAGACAGCAGAGTGAAACACTTGTGCCTCTCCTCAGCCCCTGTTGGTGGTCCAGAGCAGGTCATCATCCTGTCTGGTCATTACCCAGATAATAGCTGCCACTGCGTCTGAAATAGGATCCTATTCCTTGTCTTGCCCAAAGAGCTCTGATCAAAAGTATTGCGCTACATTAGAGAGAGATTATTGAGCCATTCCTGACACCGTCACTCCCTGGGTTTCTGTTGCCTGCCCAGCTAACTGCGTGGGCACTCATTAGACTGTCAGTGGCGGCCATGACGGTTTCACACTTAAATCCTTAGCAAATGTTCAGCAAAAAATAAATATATCCATATGATACCTGAGGGGCACGATATAATGACTACAACTCCCACGCGTTGAGGTAATTGAATGCAACAGGTAGGCTATTTACCATGCTAAAACCACCCGAGCGAGACGAAACATTCTGCGTGTCAGGTTGACAGATCCCCCCCCGAGACCGACTGGAGATGAAAAACATGACTTTCACTGCTCCTCTATAATAATTGAATCCTTACCAGAGGCAAAAAAACACCAAAAAAGGTGGTCCGTTCTCAGGTTTTCTGGAATGGAATGAAAGCAGTATGGTATAAAAAGTTAATTCAATATCTCTCTGGCTCACTCTGTGTTAATTGCTTTGCCCCTGTCAAAAAAACCCTTAGGATTTTCCACAGTCGGCCCATTACAGTGGTCATTAAAACCACCCAGACTCCTACAGGCCTTGTGTCTTATGTTATTCTAGGAAATAGGTGAAAGGTTCAATTGTTTTCCTCAGTTTTCTGCCAAATGCCACAAAACTCCTTGGGGTTTAGTTAAGCGGTACGTTTGGGACGGAAAATTGGCCTAGAGGTGAGGGCGTCTGAATGGTGTCCATAATACCGCCGAGGTAAAACCTTTGCCCGTCTGTCCGTGAGCAGGACAGTTAACACTATATGCTACAAGGTCATTGCAGCAAATAAGAATTGGTTGTTGCCTGTTCACAATAAAAGGCAAGATGCTGGCTTATGGAGCGACCAGAGGAGCTCCTGCTCCCTACCTTCAGGCAATGCTCAAACCCTACAGCACATCCCTACACGGGCTCTTCATTCTGGGCTCCTGGTCATACCACAACTCCGGAAAGTCAGCTCCTGATCTACACAGTCAAAACTCTGTCTAGTACCTTCAGACCCCCTTGAGTCTGTCTCCTCTCTAGGTTTCTGACTAGGTTCCACCTACACAGTAAAAACTTTGGTGTTAAATCAACACCCTAAGTGTTAAATTAACACTCTTCAGTGTGTATATAGGTCCACTGGACTTCCTTGCACATAGTTATGTCTATTGAATTCATTGCACATAGTTATCTCCAAGAACAAAGATCATTCATTTGCACAGGGTGCTTCTCTGTTTAGAGATAGGGTTGTCCATGCAGGAGTTGAATGTAGACATACACTGTATAGACTGGAATAAAGGAACAACACAACAGCCTTTTAGACCATCTGCTGTGGTGAGACTCTTATTGATTTCTGGGGATTGAAATGCTTTCAGGATATCCAAGAAGCCACAGTGTCCTGCTTCAGAAACAGACTAGACAACACAGACCTCAATAGGTATCTGCAGACCTCACATTTATACAGTAGCCGTCTGGGTTTTACTCAGTGTTTTATATGACGTTGGAATAGTGGGAACAATAAAATGTTATATATTTGTACTGTGTTGGTCAATTTTCAAAAATACTTGTAAGTCGGTGTTGTGCATCGAATCGCCGCGGTCCCTCGCACCTCATATACTTTACAAGCTTTTCGTTTGACACGGCACATGTGCTTTAAAGCCTCTTTATTTAGCAGTGCTGGAGGATGACAGAAAGCCGGCTTCTTAGTGATACAGTAAAATGTAATGGTATGCCTATGCATACATTACATGCTGGAGCCAATAACCAGGGACATGAATAATGATGCTGGTATCCTCTGTGTGTATGTGGAGTCATTGACCTGCTGCTGAGAGACCACTGATCCCAGATCTGTCCTAATTAACATTCTCAGAGCCATCTCTCTGCTGATCACAGGCATCTGATCAGAGAGTTAACATAGCCTCGACATAAAGACTCATCTAAAATGTTTAAGGGAAAGCTGTTATAGTTGAAGTGAAACATCAATTAACGACTACATTTTGAGAGTTGGTTGCAAATGGGATATACTATATTTTAACTTTTTTGCCCATTACTTATAAGGATAATATAAGTAATGTGCATTCTAGCCAGTTTCTGTTACAAAACATATGCACATGTTTCAGTAAGAAAACAATTCACTCTGCAGTCCTTTGAAATACAAGACGGTTTGGTACGAAAAAATGATTGGTGATGGTCTAGTCTGTCTATAACGTGTTCTTAGTTTAGGAAATGAAATCTCTATTTGAGATCAGATATGTTCGGCCCAGTTCCATCCGGCTTCATAGGCTTGCCGTGTCCAGCCGTTGGGCCATTCCTCCCTCGGGGACTAGAGCCGACACCCTGATGTTTCAGATTTCGACATCCAAATGGATCTGGCTCCATGTCTCTTTGTGAGCGTAGGCTAGAGAGGGAGGAGTGTCATTAATTAGTGCTCGGATGCCGAAAGGTGGAATGACACCGGTTGGAGTAGACACATTTTTTTAATGATCTGCGACTTGGGGAAAGAAAGCAATGCTAAATCAAGCTGCCAGGACGCATCTCTGCCACTCAAAAAGAAAGTCAGGGCAAGCATCGGCCCGGAGATGGGACTGACCCACAGGAAGCAGGAAGCCAGGGAAATCAGGGAATCTGGGCCAGCTTTAAAAAGAAGCTGAATTTGTCACTAAGCTCTAACCAATAAAAGCATCCGGAGGGGCCTGAATATATGTAAAACCAAGCAACAGAGTCAGTAGACTGGCATCACCTAATTCCTTCAACTGAGGGATTAGAGCCACAGAAACAGAGCGTAACCCTGTTGCACTTGAAACCGTGCCAATGGCACCAAGCTGCAATTGCAGAAAATATTACACATGAAATATGGGTTGACTGGAACACTCCTGGGTGGAGTTGTGGTTTAATGCAGATATAAAGGGGATAGTCGTGGTGTCAGGTGACTTTACAGCTCCTCTCCTCCTAACGGGCAGCTAGAAATGCAGTTAACTGGGGGAATGCCCAACGCTGTCTTAATTGAACATGGCATGAGATTTTACTGCCTCTGCATTATTCACAAAGGCCAGGCAGGGATATCCGCAACAACCAAGGGAATGACTGTTCTCTGCTGACAGCACTACGGTGGCAGACTGAAACACAACAGTGAAATGGCTTTGTAATCTCATAGGAGAGGAGGAGGTTAAGTGAGAGCTAATGTAATGCATGCAGACGAGAACTACAGGCTGACAAAACAGGGTTTCTAAATCTCAGTTTTCAGCTCCTGTAAAAAAGAGAGAGAGAGGGGTAAGGAACATCCAGTGTTCAGGGCTTCTGTGTGTTTGTGTTTGTGTGTGAGCGAGAGACAGAGAGACAGAGAGACAGAGAGAGAGAGAGAGAGAGAGAGAGAGAAATATCTATTCGTGTTTCTCACATACAGTGTGCCAGCCATTAAATTAAAAGCCTGTGGAGTGTTTTATGAGTCGTGAGTTCCTGTTTCAGCACCACGGACAGCGACGATGCATTCTCACACAGGGAGACATGGAGGAAAGGCATGGGGATAAAGAGAGAGGGGAGCAGAGGAAAAAAAAAGATGGAAAAGAAAGATTGGGAGAGAAAGAGAGGTAGAGAGACAGAGAGAGAGAAAATGAAGTGAGAAAAAGACAAGGAGAAAGAATAAGAGGGAGAACTGAATGAAGGTATGTGAATAAAGGAGAGCTACGGATGACGGACAAGTTGACAAGACAATAGGATTGGGCAACTCAAAGACAAACACAACTATGCCAGAGAGGATAAATGGTGTGAGATGGGCATTATGTTATTTCATCCTTTTTGACAAAGGAAGAGTCACTGTAAGAGGTAGGAGCCATCAGAACCTGCAGCTGACACCCACCTCTTCTTCATAACCCATAAGCCATCATTTAACTCCAGCATTTGACTCTAGCATTTAACTCCATCATTTAACTCCATCATTTGACTCCAGCATTTGACTCCAGCATTTGATGCCCGAATTTAACGCCAGCATTTAACGCCAGCATTTAACGCCAGCATTTAACGCCAGCATTTAACGCCAGCATTTAACTCCAGCATTTAACTCCAGCATTTAACTCCAGCATTTAACTCCAGCATTTCCCGCCAGCATTTAATGCCAGCATTTAACTCCAGCTGCTGTAGCCTTTTCTTCAAATACTGCAATTTCTGTTGAAGAACATTGCATTAACAAATCTTACATCCATAGTTTACTCCTTATAGTACCAGCTGAGATCTATCGGCAATAAAAAAAAACAGATAGCATTTAGTTAGAATCTTACCAAATGGCTGAGATAACAACTGTACCGGTTGCATGGCGTCGGTTAGCCAGGCATTTCTCTACATGCATTCTATATGTTAATCACTTTGCCTCACCTCCCAGTGAGACAAAGGCCTCAGACAACACCTGGCTGTATTTGTTCTCCCCCTTTGGCCATCCTGCATTCTTAATAAATCAACACTCCTAAGAAAACAATCTACATTTTACAGTGATCCCATTTCCTCAGTATTGTATAAGTCACTTTTGCCAACACTGTTTAACTTTGTCTTTTGCTGCATAGTTTTCACACAGTCCATAGCTTCTAGAAAATTCTAAACAATATAGAGTAACAAATAGAACCATAAGCACTTCTAGACATTTAATTGAGCTCCTGACTGAATGCTAAACATTGAACAGAGGTTCTGCTTTGCGTATGAAGGAAACTCAATGCAATGTGTGGGATTCAATTTTCTCATAGTATTGCTACATTATATTGCATATTTCTTCAACGCTATTTCTGCACATTACTACCACTCTGTAGTAAGGAATGTCTCCTATAAAACATACAGTACTGAATAGACCCAAATGCAGACGTAAAGGCACATACACACGATACAACACGCAACCCACTTCCACACTTGGATAGCAGCCAATGTCCGGCTGCATTTTAATGAGAGCTATTTGTAAAATGGAATTGATTCATAAATTCCCAGACAGCTTTCAAGGTTGTTCCAGGATGTGTTGGAGTCTGATGGCCCTCTGAAGGCTATCCAATACTCATTGGAGACATAAACTTTACAACATACAGTCTGTCCAAAACGTCTACTTCAACACTAGCAGCCTCACATTGTTCCCATAGGAAAACAACCGAAAGAAATAATCAAGGAAATAGTCCCATATGTTTTTCCAGACATGATTACATCCTATTATAATCAGAGATCAATTCCATGCATTAAAACCTCTGACTCAGGATGCCAACTGTGGCATAAACGTGTGCCTCCTCCACATCGCTTTGTAGATCAGCTCATGTAATCAAGCTCATGTTTAACATGACATCAGCTTGCCGGGAAGCAGCGTTACAGAGAAGCCGATCTACCGCGCAACTCAGCGTGCATGACATTGATCCAACAACCATCTGAACTTCAGGGAGGCTCTGAACAACCGCACGTTTCCTGCCCTGTGTCAAATACGTGCAGAAGTCAGCCAGAGACATCTATACTGTAGAGTGGTCGTGACCTGTCTGTGCCCCTCACTTCCTGTTTCAACCCTATGCTCTAATAGAAAGAAAGAGTGTGTGTTGGAGAAAGAGAAAAAAGTGTGTGAGAGAGAAGGGGTCCATGAGAGAGAGCTGTGTCATTGTGTGAGTAAGCAGAGCTGTGATTGGGTGACTGAGTCGGATGCTGCTCAACATGTGCTAAATACGGCCCGAGTGGATGGCGCCACCGTGTGTATGCTAACCACGAGTAAGGAAATAGTAACGAAAACAACTCAGAAACACAAACACTTTGTTAAATGTACTGAGGGCGTGAACTTGAACTTAAACACAAAAGGACGTGTAGTGTCTTTGCACATGAACCTAGGACGCGCTCACACGTTAACAAAGACAGGACGGCGCTCTCAATTTCCAAAGCTCCTTCATCCCTTTAAATCAGTGTGGAATCCATCAAAGTGGGTCAAACTGCACTCCCATCTGCCCTGCACAGATTTTAATGCACCAGGGCTGATTAAAAAAACAACTGGACAAAATAGACCAAAAGCTTCTGATACATACTGTGTTTACAGGAGATGTGTGGATAGCTTCTGATACATACTGTGTTTACAGGAGATGTGTGGATAGCTTCTGATACATACTGTGTTTACAGGAGATGTGTGGATAGCTTCTGATACATACTGTGTTAACATGAGCAGTGTAAATAGCTTCTGATACATACTGTGTTAACATGAGCAGTGTAAATAGCTTCTGATACATACTGTGTTAACATGAGCAGTGTAGATAGCTTCTGATACATACTGTGTTAGCTTCTGATACATACTGTGTTAACATGAGCAGTGTAGATAGCTTCTGATACATACTGTGTTTACAGGAGCAGTGTAGATAGCTTCTGATACATACTGTGTTTACAGGAGATGTGTAGATAGCTTCTGATACATACTGTGTTTACAGGAGATGTGTAGATAGCTTCTGATACATACTGTGTTAACATGAGCAGTGTAAATAGCTTCTGATACATACTGTGTTAACATGAGCAGTGTAGATAGCTTCTGATACATACTGTGTTAACATGAGCAGTGTAGATAGCTTCTGATACATACTGTGTTAACATGAGCAGTGTAGATAGCTTCTGATACATACTGTGTTAACATGAGCAGTGTAAATAGCTTCTGATACATACTGTGTTAACATGAGCAGTGTAGATAGCTTCTGATACATACTGTGTTAACATTAGCAGTGTAGATAGCTTCTGATACATACTGTGTTTACAGGAGCAGTGTAGATAGCTTCTGATACATACTGTGTTTACAGGAGCAGTGTAGATAGCTTCTGATACATACTGTGTTTACAAGAGATGTGTGGATGGCTTCTGATACGTACTACAGTACATGTATGTTTACAGTAGCATAGTGAACAGCTTCTATACACCACACTCCAAATTATTATTCAAATTGGAATTAAGTGTCATAAACATTACATATTTTGTTTTTCAATCAAACTCATGGATGGTATTGTGTCTCCGGGCTCTTTGGATCACTGAGATACCTGTGATAATTAGTTTGCCAGGTGAGCCCAATTAAAGGAAAACTACTTAAGAAGGATGTTCCACATTATTAAGCAGGCTACAGGTTTCAAGCAATATGGGAAAGAAGAAAGATCTATCTGCTGCGAAAAAGCATCAAATAGTGCAATGCCTTGCAACGTATGAAAACAATAGATATTTCGCAAAAACTTTAGTGTGTTCATCGTACTGTGAAGAGAAAAAGCTATTTGAAGCTGCCGGTGCCTCTGGAGTCCACAAACCTCAAGGTGTAGGATCCTCCAGAGGCTTGCAGTTGTGCATAAACCTACTATTCGGCCACCCCTAACCAATGCTCACAAGAAGAAATGGTTGCAGTCGGCTCAGAAATACATGAAGACTAATTTTCAAACATTCTTGTTTACTGATGAGTGCCGTGCAACCCTGGATGGTCCAGATGGATGGAGTAGTGGATGGTTGATGGATGGCCACTATGTTGCAAAAAGGCTGCAACATCAGCAAGGAGGTGGCGATGTCATGTTTTGGGCTGGAATCATGGAAAGAGCTAGTAGGCCCCTTTAGGGTCCCTGAAGGTGTGAAAATGACCTTGGCAAAGTAGAGTTTCTGACTGACCACTTTCTTCCACGATACAAAAAGAAGAACTGTGCCTTCCTTAGCAAAATTATCTTCATGCATGACAATACACCATCTCAAGCTGCAAAGATTACCTCTGTGTCATTGGCTGCTATGTGCATGAAAGGAGAGAAACTCATGGCCCTCATCCTCCTCTGACCTCAACCCTATTAACCTTTGGAGCATCCTCAAGCAAAAGATCTATGAGGGTGGGAGGCAGTTTGCATCAAAACAGCAGCTCTGGGAGGCTATCCTGACATCCTGCAAAGAAATTCAAGCAGAAACTCTCTGTAAACTCACAAGTTCAATGGATGCAAGTATTGTGAAGGTGATATCAAAGAAAATGTCTTGTGTTAACATGTAACTTGCCCTGTTAAGATGTGTTTGATTGAAATAGCTTTTGATTTTAGTAAATATGTTAATATGTTAATAAATATAAACCTCCTGATGCTGCAAATTCAACAAATGACAATTTTCTGTTCTTTACGACCTATAGAATGTTTTCAAACTCTGTTGTGCATAATAATTTGGAACACTGTATTTTGAGTTTATTATTTTTGAAGAAAATCCTGTTTTGATTGGGTGGTTTGTTCAATGAAATTCGACTTATACACTAACGGTCAGTTGGTGATGTGAAAATTATACTGACTGTCATTTGCATCGACTATTTAGGAAAATCTGTGTAAAAAATCCTTCGCATAATAATTTGGAACGCGGTGTATATACTACACTATGTTTACAGGAGCCTGGTGAACAGCTTTCAATACATACTACACTATGTTTACAATAGTATTGTGAACCACATCTGATACCTACTACAGTATGTTTATAGTAGCACGGTGAACATTTGCCGATACATACTACAGTATGTTTAAATTATGTTTGCGATACAGATTTTCCATTTCAAAAATGACTTTTATTTGGAAATAAAAAATCTGACTGCTGCCAGCATAGTATTACTGCTAGAAGAAAGGAAATTGCTTTAGCATCGTGAATAGTTTCTGATAATACAGTATGTTTGCTGTAGCATGGTGAATAGGTTCTGATAATACAGTATGTTTGCTGTAGCATGGTGAATAGTTTCTGATAATACAGTATGTTTGCTGTAGCATGGTGAATAGTTTCTGATAATACAGTATGTTTGCTGTAGCATGGTGACTAGTTTCTGATACTCAATATATGTTTGCTGTAGCATAGTGAATAGTTTCTGATACTCAAAATATGTTTGCTGTAGCATGGTGAATAGTTTCTGATACTCACTACAGTATGTTTGCTGTAGCATTGTGAATAGTTTCTGATACTCACTACATTATGTTTGCTGTAGCATTGTGAATAGTTTCTGATACTCACTACATTATGT
>JACXGM010015085.1:0-21593 GCA_016801145.1 Umbra pygmaea | reverse complement strand
GTTAGTAATCAGTATGTGTTTGTATTTAGTCATGGTGTTCTCCCCTTGTCTCTTGTCGATCAATGTTTCCCTGTACGCGTTCCTGTTCGTGCCTTATCTATATATTTGTAAAGCCCCACGCGGCAGTATTCTTTTGTTTTGAATAAAGTACATTGGATTATTGAACCTTCGCGCCTGTCTCTCAGCATTGAACGTGACATTCTCTAACATGAAGACGCTCATGTGCAGAATCTTTTGAGAAAGGTGCATGCTGGGACATACTGTATGTATGAAGCCTACTGCCTTGTGCACTTAACTGTGCTTTTAATGTAGATGAATGATGGTTGCACAACATAGTTTTCAAACAAGACGAAAATAGTAAAAATACAGATTAAATAACATCTAACATAATTTTACAACCAATATAGGATCTGAACATCACAGAAGGTGACAGCCTGCCAACCTTTTCTAGATCAGAGAAACTGGGCACAATAAAAAACAAAAGGAGATAATGGTTGTTGACCAGTTTTGATTAGGGCAGTGTTTGTTATGTAAAGAAAATGCTCATGCAGCGTTTCCCTCTTTTTTCAATTTGTTTCATTCATTTTGTTCCTTAGACACATGAAAATGTTTGGACTTCTTTCACACCAGTGATAATATTGTCTCCGCTGAGGTCACATTGTCTTTACTTTCCCCTGAGGCACAGACAAGGTTCAAAACTCTACACTAATTAAGGGAAATTAAGGCCTGAAATGAATGTATTATGTTAATTGCAAAAGTGCATCATCTTGGTATAGAATTGACCCATTGTTCCTTACTCGGAGCACATGCAACCCTATTATCTGAGGGAATCTAGCAACCGCAATTTATAAGGAGTGAAAATAAAATGATGATTATGTGTAATTTTATTTAAACTGTCCAGAAACTTTGCACAGAAATAGCAGAAAGCATTCATATGATGAATTAGGCTCAATCTGTCCTGTTTATATTCTTTAATTACTTGGACAAAAACCACAAGGCAGAAGTAACACTAATGAATAATTCAGTCATTGAGATTAGTCTGGGTCTTGCAGTGACTGACACATCGTCCGTCTATAATCAGTATCAACAATCAATTTGTTTGTTTACACTTCGAAACATTGTTTCCTATTACATTGATTTCCACATCACTCCATAATGTATGTAGTTGATTTCACAATAACTTTAATAATTGGTGATTAATTTACTCCACTAATAGAAATCAAATGCTATCTTCTGCTTTTCTCATCTACTGTAGCTTTGCCTCTAAAAGACAAGCTTTTGCATGAATAAATAATTTGGTGTGTCACTAAATGTGTTCTTGAAATAAAATAAATACAATAAAAATCTGAAACCCAAGCTTTCTGTATTCTTTATATGTGAACATACTCTGGCATTTATATTCAATCGAATGGATGCTAAAACAGAATTACATTGTTGCACAATTGGTTCTCAGACGGTTCCTTACTCCGACAGTGTTACATGGGCCAAAAGTAACAGTGCTAAACATGTTCTCCCAGTCCAACCTTAACATTTCTTTAGCAGCCATAATAGCTGAAGCTTAATGGAAGTATTGTGACCATGTATTTTTAGGTTATTCAGACCTCCAGCCTCAAGTGTGACTAGTTGAAGCTTCTGTCACTAGATGAGGTTGCTTTTGTGTGTTTTGGGGGGGTTTGTGTGTCAAATGGGGGGTTTTCACCATACACTTGATTTTCTTTCACCATACACTTTATTTTCTAGCTGCCTACAGTGTTGCGTGGAAGCCAGTGTGCTGTAATTGGTCAGAAAGCTGCACTTTGCCCTTTGTCTTTGAAGAAGGTGTGAATTCTCATTACAAATTTGATCACCCCCCCCATCCATGTCTTTTTCTGTTGTTGAGAAAGACGTATGAAAGCACAACTAGTGTGACTGGACACAACTTGTTCAACTTGTTTAGGTCTGTTTCATGCTATAGTAAAAGCAAATGGCCTCCCAGATGCCACATGTTGATTTTAGTTGATGTTACAGTGCATCCAGAAAGTATTCACTGGCTTTCACTTTTCCCACATTTTTTATGTTCCACCTTTATTCTGAAATTGATAAAATTCATTATTTTCCTCAAAATTCTACAAAAAAATACCCCATAATGACAATGTGAAAGGTGTTTGAAATACAACATACACATATATGTACAACATACAACATACGCACATATATATGTAGACAGAACACATTCTTTCAGTCCCCACCCCGCAAGTGTCCAGCTGGACCCAACACAGTCCCAATGCAACCAGAATAATGGTTTCTGAACGTTAGTGGCCCAGGAATAATATAGAAAATTAGGAAGTGCAAGCCCTCCACTGAATTTGCATCTCTGTAGCAAGGACCTACTAACCCTGGGTGCCTTCCCACCCCAGATGAAAGAAGTAAAAGCCTGATTAATTGCTTTAAAGAAAGACAAAGGTAAAAATACAGGAATAGAGTGAAAAAGGTAGAATTTAGGCAAACTATTAATTTTAACAGCATTGACCTTCCCAATAAGAAACATAGGTAAGTTGCCCCACCTCTTAAAATCAGCCTTCATCTGAGTGAAAAGGGATCACAAAGTAAGCTGTGAAGAGAGCTGGCATTGAGCGAGTCACGTTTACTCCAAGGTACTTGAAGCCTGAGTGATTGAGATGAAAAGGCAAATCTTCCTGCTTAAGCTCTAATGCAGCTGGGTTTAATAAATCTTAGCAAAAAGGTGTTTGAAATCTTAGCAAATATATAAAAAATTAAAAAATAAAAAAGGATGTACATAAGTATTCACAGCCTCTGCTCAATACTTTGTTGAAACACCTTTGGCAGCAATTACAGCCTCAATTCTTTTGATAATGATGCTATAAGCTTTGCACACCTATGTCTGGGCAGTTTCACCCATTCTTCTTTGCAGGACCTCTCAAGCTCCATCAGGTTGGATGGGGAGCGTCGGTCCACAGCCATTTTCAGATCTCTCTCAATCGGGTTCAAGTCTGGACTCTGGCTGGGCCACTCAAGGACATTCACAGAGTTGTCTTGTAGCCACTCCTTTGTTATCTTGCCTTTGTCGTGACGCTTGCCATTCAGGCCATAGAGTTCAATTTGTGTTTCATCAGACCAGAGAATTTTGTTTCTTATGGTTCGGGAGTCCTTAGGTGGCTGATATTTTTCTGTACCCGTCCCTAAATTTGTGCCTCGATACAATCCAGTCTCGAAAGTCTACAAACAATTCCTTCCCAGCAATTCCAATTCATTGCTTGGTTTGTGCTCTGACTTGCACTGTTGATCAATGGCGGGCGGGCGGTCGGTGTGGTGTGGCGGTGGCTCTAATGCTTTATACACTAATCTTGCGAGTTGAACAACGGGTGAACATCCATTTACCTAAACAATCCGCTATTAATAACTACCCAAATACGATTCAAGATAATGGAGAATCTGACATATATGGGACTTGCCAACATAAAAAACAAACAATTATCTCATTGGGTATGGAGAACATGCTTTGGCAGTCTTCTTTTCTCGTTATCGGCATAGCCGGTTTAGCCGAAAGAGGAATCCTACAAAAATACCAGGCAAACGACAGACAAGTGATTCTGTGATAATAGCCATGTGCTTGCTTCTGTCTGGGGATATTCATCAGTGTCCTGGCCCCATTAAATCAACTGATATCGGTAATACAGCTACCTTTGGCTGCGCCTCTCCTCTGGGCCCGGTGAAGGTGCTTGCGGCTGGGCGGGCGCCTCAGGTTGTTGGCTTAACGCCATCCGTGCTCGATTCGGGGCAACTTCTTTGGCTGGAATCACCGACAGTGACCATGGGATCTATGTCTGGGCTCGCTGGTGTCGATGCCGAATGGGGCGCTGCTAACCATCTGGCTGGCCACGTTCGTGAAGTGGATACAGTGATGATGGTTCCATCGTCGCTTGGGAAACCACCCATAGCGAGGAGGGCATCGTCTGGCTCCCATGAATCATCGGTGAGTCTGCATGATGCCCGGCCGAATGACTGTGTTGACTATATTGATGAACGTTTGTACAATAAAAACGGCCGTAGGATGGTAAACAGAGCCATACAAATGAACCGGAAGTGGAAAGTTTTTTAAACGATAAATAACTCAAGAACTATCTGGGACCCGAAAGTAAAACCAAAGGGTATACTAGGTACCTAAATATACAAAGTTTGAAATCAAAAAGTGATCAGATCAATCATCTTTTGTTGGAATCTAATTTGGACTATATTTGTTTATCGGAAACCTGGCTTCATGAAAATTCTCCTGCTGCTGCTTTAGTGGTTCCGGGTTATGTACATTTCAGGAGGGATCGGTCCAGTATTAAAGGGGGCGGGGTTATGGTCTTAGTAAAAGACACTATCCTCTGCTTTGAGATTCAATGGCTAGAAACAAATGACATATAAATTCTAGGTTTAAATATGATTCTTGCACCCCAGATGTCTTACACACTCATAGTATTGTATCGTCCACCATCATCCAACACTGGCTTCTATGATAGGTTTAAGGAGATGCTGAATCAATGCAACTTCAAAAAAGAGGTAATTGTAATGGGCAATTTTAACTTAAATTGGGAAGACAAGTGCTCAAGGTAAAAGTTGAAGCAAATTACTGATAATTTTAACTTGACTCAGGTGGTCAAAGGTCCAACACGTATCACAAATAGGACCAGTACCCAAATTGACCAGATTTTTACTAATAGACCAGAAAGGATCTCTAAATCATACAATATGATAACTGGATTATCAGATCACAATATGGTACTTATATTAAGAAAATTGACTGGTAGACGACTCATTACACATTCTGGAAAAAATGAATTCATAGGTATTCCGAAAAACAAACAAGAGGATTTTAAATTAGCCATAAACAAATTAAAATGGGACAATATATCATCGGACAGCAATTTGGAGACTACTAGTCAATACTTTGTAGAAGCACTACATTCATGAATTCTCAGTTAAGATCAAACGTAAAAACAAGAACCAAACTCTCCCCTGGGTGAATAATAATGTGCAAAAACTTATGAAAGCCAGAGACATCGCTCTCAAAATAGCCACAAATTCTAAGTTGACTCATGATAGGCAGAAATTTACAATGCTAAGAAATATGGAAACAAAACAACTGAGAAAAGCAAAAGCTGACTTTTTATCACCATTTTTGAAAATTCTTCTAGGAATCCAAAAACCATCTGGACCCAGATCAAGAAACTAACTGGACAGAAAACTACAAATAAAAAAGTAATTGAATTACAGGTGAAATATACAATTGTACAGAATCCATTAGAGGTGACTATGATATTTAACCAATACTTTGTCGAGTCTGTTTCTACCATAGCCCAGGGCTTTACAACTCAACATAACAATACAAATCCTGTTAATAATACTTCTATTGATTCAAATGAACCACCACTATACCCAAGACCAGTACTTGAATCTCAGGTGGCAAAGATAATCAATACTCTTAAGTCCTCAAGAGCCAAGAATGTATTTGGAATGGACTCATTAATGCTGAAAGAAATTGGCCCCTTAATAGTTTGCCCTCTAACACAAATTGTTAATAATTCATTAAATCTGGGGAGATTTCCAGAATCATGGAAATCTTCTGTTGTGGTTCCAATATTTAAAAGTGGTGATCCTCTTCTTGCTGAGAACTATAGGCCTATCAGTATCCTTCGTACTATATCAAAGGTATATGAAAAATTGATTGCTAAGCAAATCAAAGATCACCTTGACAAAAGCTCCTTTTCATTACACCCAATGCAATTTGGTTTTAGAATGAATCACTCCACAGAAACAGCTACATGTTACTTCATTGAAAAAATTAAGTCATTGATGGACAAAGTGGGAGTTGTGGGAGCTGTCTTCCTTGATCTCCGAAAAGCATTTGACACTGTTAACCATTCAATTCTTATAAATAAACTATTTAATTTCAACTTTTCTATAGAATTTATACATCTTATCAAATCTTATCTTTCATGCCGTTCGCAACTTGTTACTATTGATAACCATAATTCCAAACTATTGCAATTATCAACTGGTGTTCCACAGGGTTCTGTACTGGGACCAATTTTGTTTAGCATGTACATTAATGATCTGCCTTCTGTGTGGGGGAAATGTGATATTTTGATGTATGCTGATGGCACTGTGATTTTCTGTCATGGGAAAACTCAAGAAGAGGTTGCAACTAAACTAACAAATGCCATGCTGGGGGTTACATCTTGGCTTAATCATTGCTGCTTACAGCTAAATATATCAAAAACTGTGTGCATATACTTTTCTAAAAAACAAATGCTTAATGTGTTACCAGAAGTTTTTATTTTGGGAGAAAAGGTGCAAGCTGTAACTGAGTTTAAATATTTGGGATTATACATAGATTCAAGGCTCAATTTAACAGCACATATTAACAAAATTGGTAACAAAGTAAAGTTTAATTTATCAAATTTCAGGTTTATTCGAAATTTTCTTTCAAAAGAAGCAGCTAAAGTTTTTTTTTTCCATGGTTATCTCTCATATTACATACTGTATGATAACTTGGTCTACTGCATATTACACTGCAATGAAGCCATTGGAGTCATTGTACAAACAAGCACTAAAAAAATTTGATAAAAAGTCTTTAAGATTTCATAATTGCCACATTTTACAAAAGTATAATTTGCTTACATGGGAAAATCTTATTAAGCTAAATAATGTCAGTGCAGTTTATAAAATCATGCATTGCTTAGCTCCTCCACCTCTATCTGATTTTTTTTGTATTCAAATCTAGTACTAATATAGTGACTAGAGGTGGAGCTAGGGGGGACTGCACAATCCCGTTAACAAAAACTGCATTCAGCCAGGCTTCTTTTCTGTAAAGGCAGCACATCAATGGAATACAATACCACAATCAATAAGAGAGTCTCCATTTTATTACTCATTTAAGTCTAATGTAAAAACATGGCTAGTTGCAACTCAACAATGTCAACATTGAATCGTCTGATTGTATTTGATATATTTGTATGTATGTATGTGTATATGTATGTGTATGTGTATGTGTATGTGTGTGGATAGAAAGTTACGGAACTGTTATACATCATGCCGGATTATAGTTTTTTTGTATGCCCTATGCTAAATAGGGTTTTATGTGGATTGCAAAGGGGTAGCTTTAACAAAGTGACTGTGTATATGTATGTATGCATGTATGTATGTATGGAATTTAATTGTATTTGTAGTTGTTATATACAGGGAAAAAATTATTTTATCCATTACACATGTATTTATTTTTGTAGCTAAGGTCATGATCATTTTAGGATGCCTATTATTGTTTTCTTTTAGGAAGCCATTGGTAACATCTGGCAAGGGACTACAGATGAAAACTAGCCTTTTTGGCTAATTCTGGCATATTTACAGTAATGTTTATTAATATGCACTGTCCCTGTCAAAAAAAATCCGGGGAACTTATATAGTGTGCCTTTTCAAATCATGTCCAATCAACTGACTTTACCATAGCTGGACTCCAATCAGGTTGTGGAAACATTTCAAAGATGATCAGTGGAAACAAAATGCACCTTGTGTCATGGCAAAGGCTGTGAATAACTATTTTCAATAAATTTTGAGAGAAATAATTAACGTAATCTATTTTGGAATAAGGGTGTAACATAACAAAATGTGAAAAAAGTGAAGCGCTGTGAATACTTTCTGGATGCACTGTACGTGTATTTTATTCAGGCCAAAGAACCCTCTGAAATTACACATTGTTATTTTATTTATATTGACACATTTAAAATAAGATGTGTCCATTGAGGTTTCACAGTGTCTGTCTCCTATGGCCTGTGTGATGTGGAACCTTCAGTTAACACCTCAAGTTAATACAGGACCAGTTGAAGGCTTGACAGCCTGATGCAACCCTTAAACCTCTGTGCTCGATGCAGGTTCCGGAGATTTGCCTGAGTGGAGGAGGGATAAGGGAGGGAGGGCGGGAGCTGGTAGAGCAGTCGTGGGTGGATGGAGCCATGCATCTTTCCCTCGGGAGATAGCTATCGATTGTTGCCCGCCGTGCATCTGGCTCTCCCTGCCAGTCCTTAACAGGCTGGTAATGGCAGAGCATTGAAGAGGAGGAGCAGGCCTGCTCAGCTACACAGCCACCCACTGTCTGTCTGTTTCCATGCCCCATGCCCTTCCAAGATTTATTTGCCCAGAATCAAATCACATAAACAACCATCCAGACTGACAGCTGCTCATGCAAGACCTATATAAATTGTATGGAATGTGTATTTTTTTTAATGATGAGGAATGTCCAATCAGGCTAGCATTTAATACTAACATATTTACATTCATCTGGAAATCCAACATGTGTCATGATGATATGATGGTAATTTCACAAGGGTTAATGTATGTATGAATATGATGTATATTCATATGAATATGAATACAACAACACCTTTCAAGTCATGTTTACTTTAATACATACTTGCATGTTTACAATGTTATTTGTAAGTTGTTTTTATATTACATTTTTTATTATATATGTGTAGTTTTTGAAGAAAGATTTTTACTTTAACTTGACTATTGTGTTCTTTGTCCACAGTTAATGCAATCCCCAAAATCTGTGCTTGTCAGCAGTTCAGTTTAGAAAATAGTGCTGAAAATGCTGTCCAACTTGCTTATCCCATTCTCAGATGGCCAATTTAAAACAAGTGGTGTTTAGGAAGCATAGGCCATCAACCACTTGTCTTCAATGCATGGTTTTGTGCAGTCTTGTCTAGATTGTTCCGCCTTATAATGGTAGTCTTGGTGACTGTCTCAATCTCCCTCATACAGGTACAGCTATTCAATGTGGTCTCCACATTCTGACCTCCCATCTACACACTGTTGGCTGTTATTTTAGGGAAACCTGTTCTGAGAAAACCTGTGCAATCCAGGCAGAGTCCTTCCTCTCCACTTGATCTCAAGACATTTATTTGTCCTGTGTGTCAGTGTGGATTGCTTCTTCAGCTCAGGGTACTCTTTTGATTTGGATACACGACAGAGGCAGACCAATGTGTTTAGCTGATATCGCCTTTTCCCTGCACTAATACATTAGTTGACAGTTTGAGATCATTGATTAGTGGATTTTCATCAGAAAGAGTTCAAGCTCTGCTTTTCCCTTTCTTGAATATGCAGGTGCTTGTAGTCTTCTCCTGGGGGGAATACTACACTGCCTGTCTGTTGGGAAATAATATATTATGACAGCTTATAGAAAAGGGAGCCTTTGAATTTGCCATGGAAATCTGTGAAGGCGGTGTTGTATGTAGGTTTTCATGTAAGGCGAGCATTGTGTGGCCATTAGAATTCTGTAAAGTAGGCCTCAGGCCCAGGACTGAACTGCATCTGACCTCAAACCGCATGGTGTTGGAATCACTTACGTGCCTGCTGTCAAAGTGTCATTAAAAATGGATGGTCTGGGATCACCTTTCTCCATCTCACTAGTGTCAAACCGCTACTCCTCTCATGGCAGTATATCTGTATGTATTTCATTACCTGTTTTGTGTATTTTTCCTACATTTGAAAAGGCAGGAGTGCAGACTTCAGAACTGTTCTGTGCTTCAATACAGATTACTAAGATACGAAAGGTTGTTATTGGCATCCTCTTTACAGCCAGATTCACAAAGGAGTGAGGACAAGATTAGGGTGGATAAAGAAGGGACTAAAGTGCATGAAACAATTTAAAAAGTCGAATCAAGTGTGCTAATGCTGAAAAACATTGAAACCATGGAATGGTTGGCTGGAGGTTTGAGAATGATCCTTAACTTCTTGTTCAAAGCAAAGCACACTGTGTGGTTTGTTGAACGTGGAACAATGCTTAATGCAGCTGGACCACAGTTGTTGGATGTTGGCAGGTTCGATTGATTTGGCGATCCAAAATGTCAGGCTTGATTACGGATTCGACGTGTGATAAAGACAGACTTAAGCGTAACTCCGGCCTGGGCCGACTCTGGCAGCTATAGCTGCTCTGCTGCTTTCAAATGGAACAGCTAAAGCTCTCTGACTCTATTTAAACATTGTATACATAGTGTAGATGCATAGAAAAGTCTTTAGTAGCTTAATTATAAAACAAAGTTTAGGCAAGTATTGTATAACT
The DNA here is from genome assembly GCA_016801145.1 of Umbra pygmaea. Taxonomy (NCBI): domain Eukaryota; kingdom Metazoa; phylum Chordata; class Actinopteri; order Esociformes; family Umbridae; genus Umbra; species Umbra pygmaea. The sequence continues at coordinate 11,491 of JACXGM010015085.1, read as the reverse complement.
TTAGTTTAGTTTAGGATGCCCTATGGCAACACTGTACTTGCAGTAGCTGTGCAACTATAGTTTGTCAGAAATACAGATGTAACCCAATCCTTTATCGAGCGGCCTGGAGAAATTTAACCTCAAAGTCATAGAAAAAGATGTATTTCAAAAGAACCTGTTCCATTATACTCTCAAATTCTCCAATTGAATCTTAATATGTAAATATTACTATAAGTAGCTCTGTCTGGAACACAACGTGTGTTGAAGACAGTCAGTGTTCAGGATATGTTGATTTTTCTATTATGATGTACACATAATGTCCAGGCTAGTTTAAACATGTTAACACAATCCAATAAGGACATTACAATCACAAGTTGGGCTCTGCCTTAACCATAGAACTAGAATAAAGAGAAAGGCCATTGAACTGTTTGGCATGGTCATTCGATTAGTACACATCAAAATGGCGATTGTTGGTAGTTGTCAAGGTGACAACACGTGCGCCATGGCCGTGTCCAAATCCACTTTTGCTAGTTTGATGGTGGAAGAAAGGGTCCAATGCGCCGGGCGCATGGTTCACAAGGGTTGTACTAAGTGTCTTCATTAATTCATAGGTGTGTTTTGGGTGTAACAAACAATAAACCAATCAGAGTGTCATCTCCCATTCCCATTCCCAGACGCGTTTGTACAGTACCTTGGCGCATTGCTATTATGACGGCCGATTTGCACCGCAATATTTTTATGTGTGCTGCTGCGCTTCCCTGTGTGTGTAACCTGCATAGTATGCATAGTGTGCATAAATGTAGGTGCACTTGACTAATTTACTGTTAAATTAAATATTGACTTTAGACCAGGTTTTTGTTGGTAAAGGGCGCAATCACTTTCCGATGCCTCAAGATAGCACTACACCAAGAATTATCCTGAACACACCTCCCTGTAATGCTGGATTCACACCAGACACGGCAAACTGGTTGCATTGCGTCAGAAGTCCATTCATTTCAATAGGAAGCAATGTGGATGCGGTGCGGCATGTGTGTCGTAAGAGTTGAAATTATCCAACTTGTGGGGTGCTTTGCCGAAAGGCGCCAGAAATGGAAGTTGATGTACCACAGATGAAGAGCTAATATGTCGCTTTCACCTATGGGTTTATGGGATTGCAAGAAAAGCTTTGACAGCTCAGTAGATAGATTTCTTATTGTCAATCAATACTAAACTAAAAAAGCTCCTGCCAGTTGCCTTGCTGAAGGAGGACAGTTGTATGCAACCCACCATCTTGTACTGTAGATGCGGAAGATTGATTACGATGTTGATTGCGGTGTACAAGTGTGTCTGCATTACAATGCCTTACGGTGATTTTTTGCCATAACTGGTGTGAATCCAGCATAAGACCAGCAAGCCCATGGGCAAAAATATGGGCGCAGGTGCATTTGCTATTATAACGAGACGGGCGCTGGCTGGAAATTTGAAAACTGCGTCGGTCTTAAACTAGCAAAGACATGTTCGGGCTTTGCACTGCGATGCGCCGGGTGCAAGATATGGCCTCAATATAGATTTCTGTGGAGAGAATGCGGTCTTTCACTTGATAATTGCTGAAATAGACTTCTAGGATGTTAAACTGAAAAAGCAAATTCAGCCATCAGAAAAAAGACAGCCAACTGCTAACCACTTAAAGTGGAACTGACAGCATTTTAACAACATGAAATTGTATTACAATATGCTGAAATATGACTCCAGAAATTACATGGTGCACAGATTTTCTGACATGCTGTCACATATGCTCATTTTGCGGTTCCATACATTAATAGAATTGTCACTAACGTTCTAACTTCATCAGCTTATTCCGCCAACAATGCATCATGGAATGCTGATAAAAAATATATATTTTAAACCGTATGAAGCTGGCTGTAAAGCATAAACAACATTGATACTGTATATTTTACAATCAGTATATTGTTATTGCCTGTTTGCTTCAAATCTGTGAAGTAGTAATAATGCTGCCAGTTCCACTTCACGCAATGAGGCATGCAATGGGATGATGTGCATGTTAGACAGCGTCTGTTGTTGAATTGCTACAAATGAATATGTAAGTCATCAGCTGCACAATATCATTTGCAGTTGCCACTCACATTGAACGCCCAGTTTGACACACGGAATGGTCCAGTATGAATAGCTGTACAGCTTTCTCTTGGATGAGTTGTTGTTAATCACTTGATTGACTGTATTGAACATTAAAGGTCCCTGTAGTGGGGAATGCTCACTAAGGTTTTATAGTTGGGTATAATTTATCGTTGTACGTATCGTCCTGAATATATGCTGCTGTTTTTCAGAAGGGGGCCCTTGACACTCCTAAGACATCACATTCTGTTAGTTATGAATTAACATAAGCCTTTTAAAAATCATCGTTATCAGGGAATGGATGGAAGTAATGTTATTGTATCTCTGTGATAAACACATACTTTTACTCTATTGTCTTTTTTATTTTTGTCTGGAGATTGACATTTGTTGTTTTCTTCTTCACAATGTATTAAGCATAAATGGTAATATTGTTATGGCTAATAATGTATTTTTTGTATAGATATGTGATCTAAAGATGATCTAGATATCAACTTGCATTGGTTGCCTATTGTGCCTTTGATATGCTAAGTAAAACATAGTATGCAGATTTTACAAGCAGATGTTTTATAATGCTTCTTTGAAACTGGGTAGACATGTCTCACAAAATTAAATAAAACATAGAGATTTCAAACAATAACTTATAATTGTTTCAATAGATTTAAATTAGGGCTTCCGGTGGCCAGGGTTATTACACGGGTTGTGACATTCCGTCTATGCACATTGCTCTAGAACAACTCCTTGGGTGCCGGTCATGCACACTCTTCTTTAAGAGTTAGTTCACAACTGATTTAAGCTGTTAGAGGGCAATTACAAGCAGACCAGGGTTTAAACCAACACCCTTAGGTCACGTTAACATTCCGATAAATTTCAGCATAATTTTCAAGTTTGCTTGAGATGAAACAAAAAAATGTCCATACTGTTTGTATTCACATTGTCATGTCTGAAGATGGCAATAGCGTGTTTGTGGGTGTGTCATTCAAGACGTCTTGAGCTGTGCGCGCTCAGAAACCAGCCCAGCCCATTGACTTAAATGTGAAGAATTTCCCGGCAATACACATTTCTACTGGGCTGTTTGCAAATCCTTGGCTGGGATCTTTCAAAATCTTCTTGTGCGCTACCTCTGACAACAATTACAATTGCGTCTCGTCTCGCAATGTAAACGTGACATTAGTAGTTTTGAACCATGGGGTATTAGCCACAAAACTGGAGTCAGAACCCTAAATCTCTGTGTTGGAACGCCTGCGTGTGGAAGACATTGTGGAAGCACTAGTTCTAAATGTTCTGTGGATATTGAACCCTCAATCACATTTTTGTGATAGTACACCGTTATGTCACACGGATTGTTGATGTTCTAATGAGTCTTCCCAGATACTGCTTGTGGATAGACCACATACCCACAAGGCTACTAGAATCACAGGTTGAGAACTGCAGTGAGCATGCGTATCCTCTCAAACATCCAATTTTCTTGTTCCAATAAAATGCTGAACTTGTGTCAATTATACAGTGACATGCAATTATCAACACTATCTCCTTCACACGTCTAGTTGTTCTGACAGTTTTAATGGGGCACTCAGAGAGAGCTTCTGACACATCCGTGATGGACAGCTTTGATATTTAGGTTTGTATTTATTATTCAGCTGACAGCTGTTACAAACATGATTACCATCAAACCTCTCATATTCAGTGTTTGTACAAGGTTTCATCCTGACCTGCCTATCAGATGCCTGGCAACGTCGACTCACAAACAATATGACCAGTTATTAGTAACGGTTTAACAGTTAGCATGAGCTTACGTTTAATTGTTTTAGTTCTCCCATATTAGGTTATGCATGATTGTCAAAAAAATGGATGTCCCAGGCTTTTTCAGCCCTAGCAATATAATTTTTACAATACAAGTTAAACTCTTCACCATCAATTAACTGCTAATGCCTTTCTTTTAGGAGCTAGCAGTAATCTAACACACTCTGTTCACAGACTACATTTGGCCTGAATGTCACATTATGCTGGCTTGCAAAGCAATCTGTTAATAAGAGAAACTGGTAGAAAATAAGACCTCAATCATCTAATCAGTAACAATTATCTATTTAACCGCTGCAATCAACAAAGCTGTTACCTAATTCCATTAGTTTAGAATAACGCCCCCCCCCCCGCAAATTAGTCAACAATTGTGAGTCAATTTTCTTCACTTGTATGTAACATTATTTCGTTTTCCGTCCATCACCTGGTGGGTTCCTATCAGAGTTAATTTGAGTATGTTGGCCCAGTCAGTCAGTCAGGATATTTTACCCATGTCATGGGTCAACAGCTTCTGTATTTACAGCCGTTCACACGCTCTTGTCAAGGCCACAGCTGCATTCTCTATGTGTAGATCACCCAGATCAATTTCTCTCCGTGGAAGGAAATACAGGCAGTACTTCAGCATGCTTTATTGCTGATGCATGCCAGACCACAGCCAGATCTACTTACGGATTTCATTACTGCGCTGATAGAACATGCAACAAACGTTTCAGACTCTACTGGGATTTTTACGTTTCGGCGTGCTGCTACCACGCAAATGCATCCTCCTATATCTGTCACCCTGTCATCAGGTTCTGAGCCCTCACATTTCAGGAATTCACACACACACAAAAGCATTTACATGCCCATGGAAGCACTATAGATGATAGAATGAGATTATAGGGGAATTGATGTGATGTGCCTGAATGCCTGTTTGACTTCGTATGCCTTGTCAAACTTATGAGTGCCTATTTGCCAAATATGACACGTGACACAGGTACTTAACAGCGTTTTTGTGATGTCGAGCATCCCGGTCAACCTTCTGAGTCATAGAAGTGTTTTGTGGGTTTAACAGGTTTTACTATTCAGTTGGGGATCAAAATGCCTGCAAGGACAATAAACCAAAGAAAATGCCACCTTATGCAGACATTTCACCAGTCCCAAAAAGGAGTAAAGCTATTTTCAGTTGAGAGGTTATGTTAGGTTAGGGTTTGAATTCATGGTAAGTGTTAGTAAATTGTGTTTAAGTTTGTGTGCAAGGATTAGTACCTTTCTGAGGAGTATTGATGTTATTTTTATTGAGAAGTAATTGTAAATGAATACACGCTGCATAGCAAAATATCATTCAGGGTTTTTTTTTGCTGTCAAACAACTGCGAACATGTGCACATTTGCATGTTTTATGTTTTAATGATGTACTGGTTTATTAAGCAAATGAAGCAGTAAAAATACAATATACAATTCTGGAATATGTAGGCCTAATGTAGGCAATATTTATACCCTGTAACCTTGTTTCATTCTTGTGCAGTTCTTGATATACCTTTTGAACTGCTGGATCAGAATAATAAAAAAAATAGCAAGCGCACTGCAGACCAGCCAAAGTAAAGGTCTGGTGTGTGTGGCGAGTGCCATTCATCACGTTGGCTAATGTAAGATATGTCAGATAACACGATTACGAGCAGGTAAAGGCATTTATATTTATACATTTACCAGAATGTCAGGGACATACGTCATAAGTTGTGTGTTATCTCTACTAGTAAAAACACATTAAGTATCTCCTGTATGTTTTTTCACAATCATTCTAAAATGTCACCCTGTGATTCAGTTGTAGAGGCTTGTTAAAAATGGGGTAGCTACAACACTGTTATTAACTTGTCTGGGTCTTGGGATTTTTCAATTGATTATATTGTCCCTGTATTTGGCCTGTGTTCAGTAAAATACATATATATGTATATAAGAACTAATTAAAATACTCAACGGAAAATTCAGGCCAACCGGACAAATGAATGGGTAGTTATATGGCGCAGCGTTGTACACATTGTACATGCATATTTTGCGTAAACAAAGTCTATAGTCCCATTTTTACATGTCAAACCAGTGCCTCACATTTTCAAGAATTTAAACTGTTTTTTTTTTTGTATCCATAAACTATTTTTGTTCACTGGGCAATACTATCATTTAGGCTGTCAAAATTAACGTGTTTACGCATGCAATTAATTTAAAATCTTTAAGCACGTAAAAATTGTTTGTTGCCGTTATGCACATTATTGTTTTTAAGAGAGAAACATCCATAGTGAGTACTTGATTTGTGTCAAGAGTTTTTGGTAACTTGTAAAAAGCCATGACTTCACTGGTAGTTATTATTTTATTTTTAAGTGCAATACAGAGTTGGCATTCATGACATGAATCGTGATTTCACTTTATTTACTTTTCACTTTTTCAAGTTGAATAATATATTTTCAAAAATCTTTGAAAATATTAGATTTTTAGATGTTATCTGTCATTGCGTCCCACATCTCAGTCTCCCTGCAAGAAAACAAACAGACTATAGGGAACGAGAACACCGGTAGTATATTATGTACATTATGTGTGCATCTTTGTTGTTGCTTGAGGAAAATGAGAGAACGAGGCATCACTTCAGTATGAGGTAGGAACGTTGCCAATATAAGAATGACAAAAAAACAAACTAAATAATCAAGACCTAGCTTGTAAACTCAGCAAAAAAGAAACGTCCTATTCAGGACAATGTATTTGAAAGGTAATTTGTAAAAATCTAAACAACTTTAGATATGTTCATAGTAAAGGGTTTAAACAATGTTTTCCATGCTTGTTCAATGAACCATAAATAATTAATAAGCATGCACCAGTGGATTGGTTGTTAAGAAACTAACCGCTTACAGACAGAGGGCAATTAAAGCCACAGTTATGAAAACTTAGGACACTAAAGAGACCTTTGTACAGACTCTGAAAAACATTAAAAGAAAGATGCCCAGGGTCCCTGCTCAACTGCGTGAATGCACCTTAGGCAGGCTGCAAGGATGCATGAGGACTGCAGATGTGGCCAGGGCAATGAATTGCAATATCTGTACTGTGAGACGCCTAAGACAGCGGTACAGGCTGACAGGAATGACAGCTGACTGTCCTCGTACTGGCAGACCATATTTAACAACAGCTGAGCAGGATCGTTGCATCCGAACATCACACCTGCAGGACAGGTACAGGATGGCAATGACACCTGCCTGAGTTAGGACAGGAATGCACAATCCCTCTTTTCGTGCTCAGACTTTTTGCAATTGGCTGAGTGAGGCTCTTGTAAGGCAGTTCCTTACCAGACATCACTGGCAACAACTTCACAAACATCGTCGAATTGGAGGTGTGGGGGGTCATCACAGTCTGGGGCAATCGGTCACAGCATCATCGGACTGAGCTGGTTGTCATTGTAGGCAATTTCAATGCTGTGCATTACATCGAAGACATCCTCCTCCCTCATGTACCCTTTTTCCTGCTTCTTCATTTTGTCCTCAAACTTGAAAAGTTAGATGCAGGATAAATGGGCAAGCGGAAGGAGTTGATTGACTTTGACAATTGACATTGTGATGGCTAGATGCCTGGGTCAGAGCATCTCCAAATCTGCAGGAAAAGCGGTGAACCAGCAACAGGTTCATAGGCAGCCAAGGCTCATTGATGCACATGGAGAGTGAAGGTGTGTTCGGATCCAACAGACAAGCTACTGTAGCTCAAATTGCTGAAAAGTTCCTGCTGGTTCTGATAGAAAGGTGTCAGAAGACACAGTGCATCACAGTTTGTTGCGAATGTGGCTATTGTTTTGGCAGCAAATGTACAGCACAGTGCAGTGTAAAATACATTTAAATGAGTAGCTCAAGTTTAGGCTAACAAGTGGGGCTCAGGTAGGGGTCTATGCCTTAACTTTCCTGGTGAATGGTTAGCCACCTTTCACCAGGTTGAAATATTAAGACCACATTGTGTCTTCAATAAATTATTCTTATGTTAAATGAATGGGCATCCAAATGCACGATGTACAGTAGGCAACTTCGATAATAAGCAAATGCAAAGGCTAGGCAAGACAGCTAGAGATGTTTATCTCTAAACAATAATCAGGGTGAACTATAATATTTACACTCTATGGAAGTTGTTAATTCTCCTAATTTAATATTGTTTTTGGGTGGAACTATGACATTATAGATGGAGACAAATTTTTACTATGTTTGAGGCTAGGACTTAGAATTGACTAGTAGTTAGTGTGTCTATCGTTCTTCTTTAGACTAAGGTTCTACCAGGGGTGCAGGTGGCTCAGTGGTTAGGGAGGCAGACTCGTGTGGCCTTTTTAAATTCAGAGAGTTACTGATAGCTTTCAGCAACAGAAACCAGCCCCGACCATTGATTAATGCTGGAATCACACCAGGCACGGCAAAATTGTTGAGTTTGGCAGAAGTCCATACATTTCAATAGGAAGCAATATGCACCGCTGTGGCAAATCTACCAGATCTGGCAAAATGTGGATGCTGTGCGGCAGGTGTGTCGCAAGAGTTGAAATTATCCAACTTGTGTGGTGCATTACCGTACGGCACCAGAACCGGATGTGTATGTACCACCGTGGATGAGCTAATATGTCGCTTTCACCTATGGGTTTATGGGATTGCAAGAAAAGCTTTGACAGTTTAGTAGATAGATTTCATCACACAAACTATTGTCAATGAATAATGAACTGAAAAGCTCCTGCTAGTCGCCTTACTGGAGGAGGACAGTGGTATGCAATGTTGTCCTCCATCTTGAAGATGCGGAAGATTGATTACAATGTTGATTGCGGTGTACAAGTGTGTCTGTGTGACGGTGCAATATTTTTTTTTGCCATGCCTGGCGTGAATCCAGCGTTACAGTGAAGAATTCCCCCGCAATAACCAGTTCTCCTGGGCTATGAACAAAGCCCCAGGTGGGTCTCTCATGTGCTACCTCCGGAGATTGCGTGGAATTCGAGAGAGACACACAAGTTTACACGCTACATCTATGTGACGTTCTGACATCTGCTCGAGCAGATTCGGGAAATTGTTGCTGAAAGCTATCCGTATCATCATAGTGTTAAAAGCTTCTTAGTCAGTAGGTTGCCAGTTTGATTCCTGACTGTGCCAAGTGTCGTTGCGTTCTTGGGCAAGACACTTTACCCTAATTGCTCCCAGGTTGTTGTGGTAATTAAGAAATTGTTCTTAGTCAATTTACTTGGTTAAGTAAAGGTAACATTTTAAAAATAAAACCTGATTCTGAAGTCACGCCTTACTTGTTTTTCTCCTAAAGAAACAATACACCAGCGCATAAGAAACACCACTGGCCTTCTCCTTTTGCCAGATGGCGATGGGAAACACAAGGAGAGATATAACCCCTTTCTCCAATTCTCACCGATATAAACAACTTGGAACAACACATCCTACTGTGTATATTAACGTATGTGTAGTGTACTAATGTGCTGTTAGGCAGGATTCACTGACAAGTGGCAGGTAAATAATGTAGAATCAGGAGGCAAAGCGTGAATGGCTATATTTCATACTCTACCCATAATGAACTCCAGACATCTACCACACAATTCAAGTGCTCAAAAAGTTACCGGATCAATTTAACAAAAGTAGATTGTGCGTACAGCACTCAAAAAGCTCAGCTGCAAATCAGCGTGTCTGTGTGGAATTGTCCAATATTTTTTTCTTAGTACAAAAGATTTTTCTATGTACAAATTGGAGGGCAAATCTGAGGCTGATTCTGAGGCTGGTCCTGAGGCTGGTCCTGAGGCTGGTCCTGAGGCTGGTCCTGAGGCTGATTCTGAGGCTGATTCTGAGGCTGATTCTGAGGCTGATTCTGAGACTGATTCTGAGGCTGATTCTGAGGCTGGTCCTGAGGCTGGTCCTGAGGCTGGTCCTGTCAACTGAAAATGACTGTGGCTAATTTCATCAACTACTCAGTGACAACCGTCTCCTCAAATTGGATATTCAGCTTAGCGCTGTGCACAACCCATGACAACCAACCCAAGTTGACTGGCTATAATTGTATTTTAGTGAATGTGTTCAGTTTTGTGTATGTTTTTCTAATTGTCATTTTCCTTTTGTGATCAAAGCATTAATGGGTATTTTAGAGGAAGCCATGCCTGCACTGAAAAAAATTTGACAAGTAGTTGTGCATCCAATGCATTTATTTTCATTCCATTGAGTTCAATTTATTGTATAACCAATTATTTTTAATTTAGACAAAATTTAAATTGCCTGGGAAGTGCAAACCTATACATTTAGTCTTCACTCAAAGCATATTTTGTAGGTTACGCCATATTCGCTCAAGTGTTGACATTTCCAAGCATGCTTTTCTGCACGTTTTCTTTTTCACAATTGTTTGTTTTCATGTATGTTCTTCATTATGCATTCATGTATTGATTACTTTGTTTGATTATTAAATGATAATTATATTCTTTACTTTTCAAGCCAAATACAAAATTTAAGTGGTTTAATATACCGCAACCATTACTGAGAAGAGTGTTCCCGTCTATGTAGTTTAGCTAATCTTGTGAAACATGTATTTCACCATTGCAGTTCTTTCTACTGCAATATTTGGGTGATAAAATATTGCAGCTGCTGGATGTTCTACCAGTTGGATATTCTAATGTGTAAAAATACAATCTTGAAGTGACTGTCAGTGTGGTACTGCATGAAAGCTGTAAACACTCAAAAGTTGGTATCTGCCACATTCCCTTAGGAAGGCATGCTGGGAGATATGCAAATGTGACTATGACTAATTTGATGATTTACATTGGCTCAAAATGTGAGTGTTGGCTGTGATTATCACCTTAAAAAATACATGTTTAATCAGATTGAATTACATTTGTTTTACATTGGGTAAGCATAAAATATATATATATATATATATGTGATTCATTGCTCAATGTTTTAAGTTGGATCAATGATATTTCTTTTTCAGTGTGTAATGAACCGTGGGGCTAAACGTTGTTGTCATTCTCTGTAAACCAACCGAGAGCAGGTGGACAGTCTCCTGTGTTCCAATTGGTTCATATCATCATGGTATGTAGTGTACAGCTCTAGTCTAATGAGTGTGCCTCATAGAAGACATTTTAATTTGGGACACATCCTTGGTTGAAGCTGCAATAGGTCCATTTTAAATCAATTAAATTAGCCTTTCATACTGGCTATTGAGTGGCTCCATTCTATCCTTATTACCCATTTACAAGGAGATAGATTTGACAGCTGTTATTTGCATTTAGTTTTGAAAACTTCTCAGAAAATTGCAGCCCATTGTTGACAGCCATATCCCTCTTGATCCCCAGAGTCCACATCGAGAAATTGGATTGCAGGTGTGATATGATGTATATGAATAAATAGGTAAACCTGTTGCTAATATGTGGATCAAGTGAGCAGCTAGTTAGTTGTGCTATCTTAGCCTGCTATCATACAGAACCACACATACTGTACTCTAAGGCATATCTAAATATCTAAGACTGTAGGTGGATGACTTAATACTCAAAATGTCTCCACACTTTTTTGAAGAATTTAGTTAATGAAAACACACCACTGGTTGGGCAAATTAGAAGTACATATTCAATTCAGTTGCCTTATATG
>JACXGM010015084.1:0-21588 GCA_016801145.1 Umbra pygmaea | reverse complement strand
ACAGGACAATTCAAGAGAGAAGAAACAGAGAGAGGAGAAAGAATGTTGTTTATCACCTGTGAGAATGTACTTGAACATTCTGCTAGAAAAACAAAGACAGGAGCATAATTCAATATCATTATGGAAGCCCTGGATATGAGTGAGCCTCTCTCTCACTCTCTTAAAGATTTTTGTTCTCTCTTTTTTGTCATTTAGTAAACATATTATTCCTTCTTGAGTCTTTAACAAGAACTTAGATTAATGTATGAATTTAATAGTAATTGTGTGACCTATGAGGGAACAACCAGTGATACCCATGGTACCATCAAATGATAGCCTATCGCGATGTCATCAGAATCCACATACACCGGTAGGCCGTGACCCACCTTACCGGTGACTGGGTCATGGTCCACCTTATCACAGAATTTATAGTTTACCCACCTCTTCCTTTACCACTACACCCCTGGTCAGAGAGCTACAGATGATGAAGTGATAAAGTGCTCGCTCTCATACCGCGTCACCAAAACCTACATTAAGTTATCATTAAATGGTCTATTACCACCACAGAGTGGTGCTAGACCATTGAAACTGCTCTACTCTGAAAACACAGCGAGTTCTATGTAGCCTACAGTACCGTGCAATACTCGTTTGCAACTTTTACATATTACTTTATTCAAACAGATATCACATTTTGAAAAGAAGCTCACCAAAAATCAGTTTAAAAGAGATTACCTGCATTCTAATATGATAAACGAACGTGTCTGTGTGTGTGTCCATATAAACTACATGTTCCAGGACTGTCATTTTTTGTTGCTACGTTAGGTGTGTGTTGCTATGAATAATCTCTTGTAAATTTGTGCATACTGTTTATAGATTATAACTATGGAGCTAAAAGAGTCTCAATAAAGATAAATGCACACACTACATTCACATATGCACAGGGAGATATATGATTGGTTGCAGATCATTCCGTGTTTTAAAAAAAAGGCATTTGTTTGTCGAGCCAAGTCAGGGGAGTCTCAAAATTCACACACAAATGCAGTGACATTCACAGACCGCAAGCAGTTTGTAAATCAAGATATATTTGTGTGTGCATCAGAAATACATTTCTGAATCTTGTCCTGTGCATTTCTGAATTTTGTGTGTATTTATGAATGTTGTGTGCATTTGTGAATTTTGTATGCATTTGTGTATCCTGTGTGTGTATTTATGAATCATATGTATGGATGTATGAATCCTGTGTGTGCATATGTGAATGTAGTGTGTGCATTTATCTTTATTGAGACTCTTTTAGCTCCATATAAAACAATCCTGACTGCTCAAAAGCCATTCAAACTGTACTTTTAGCAGTTGCTATATAACGCCTGTAAGCTGTTCACTGCTCAAAACAGTATTTGAGTTCCTGTTTCCTTTACGAGGCACACAGATAAAGTAGCGCAGTTGACTAGGGCACATCACAGTAATGCGAAAGAGTTGCAATGATGGAGATAGCAGGTTAAAACCCTGGTACAAACCTGTGTAGGTGTATATTCTTTTAATTTAAATAATACTGGTTGGTTTGTCTTTTAAAGGGTTAATGGTAAATGGACTGCATTTATATAGCTCCTGCACCTACAGTATATACTGTACATGAAGGAGCTTGCCATTTCAAATCCTTCGTAGGATTTTTATTTGTATTAGGCCTATTAATTAATTTAGAAAAGTAGAATGCATTTTTTAATTTAAATAAAGCCTTGTTTGTTTTAATATTCTTTTAAGAAAGAGGAGACATTTTGTAGACTATCTTGTATCTCTATTCTTCATTCTACGAATTCATTAAATCAGTGGGTGTGTAGCCTACTCTATTATGTTCCAGAATGCATTCCTAAATCCTGCGCGCCTTTGACTATTACCATTCAAACACTGGTTGTTTTAACACATTTGCCGGCTATAAAGTGTCATTCATTGAGAGGCAATCGTGCTGATTAGCTCCCACCTCAAGAATGAAGATCTATTCTCATTCTTGATGCAGGAAAGAAGCATACATTGCTCCCCAATGAATGATGCCATAAGGGGGGGGGGGATAAGACAGGGAAGACAAACATGTTAGTTTAGCAGATTGTGTACTTTTGCTACACTAACATTACTGTCTCTCTGAGTGTATAACCAACAAATGTGTTTAAAAAACAAGTATTTTAATGGCATTTTTGGTGTCATTACATATAAATATTGTACAGTACATTAAATTATATTTGCCTAGTGCAGATGTTCAAAGAGCAATGACAGGGTGTCTAGCAAGATGTCTCACTTTGTATATGGCCGTATTTTATGCTTTGAATTGACTGGGAGTTTTAAATAAGCTTTCTTAAAATAGTTAGCAGCCGTGGCCGGTGGATCTATAATTTTAATCATTTAAATTATACAGTGCAAACCGGCTTTGGTTAAATTCAGAGGGATGTGAAATGGAGACAGAAACAATACTATCCCACACTGTAAAAAATACCTGTGAAAAAACAGAAAATAGAAAACATATCCCAGAGAACTGTCAACTTGGTACCCATGTGTAACCCCTAAGTTATTTTTGCACCGAAATTGTCCTTTAAGGAACACATTTGGAGGGATTTTGGACCACTCATCTATGCAGATCCTTTAAAGATCCTTCACAATCTTGGGTTTGCGTTTATCAACTGCCCTCTTAAACTCTGTCCACAGGTTTCTTTTTTGTTGTCACTGAACCATATCTCTGTGGCTCTTGAGGTATGTTTTGTGTCATTGTCTTTTTAGTGTCATTGTCTTTTTTAACCATTTCTAGGGTTTAAAAAGAATGGTGTGAAAAGGGAAAAACATCCAGTATGCGGCAGTCCTGTGGGCGAAAATGCCTTGTTCATGTTAGAGGTCAGAGGAGAATGTGGCCGACTGCTTCAAGCTGATAGAAGGGCAACTTTGACTGAAATAACCCCTTGTTACACCCGAAGTATGCAGCAAAGCATTTGTGAAGCCACAACACGTACAACCTTGAGGCGGATGGGCTACAACAGCAGAAGACCCCAACGGGCACCACTCATCTCCACTACAAATAGGAAAAAGAGGCTACAATTTGCAAGAGCACACCAAAATTGGACAGTTGAAGACTGGAAAAATGTTGCCTGGTCTGATGAGTCTTGATTTCTGTTGAGAAATTCAGATGGTAGAGTCAGAATTTGGCGTAAACAGAATGAGAACATGGATCCATCATGCCTTGTTACCACTGTGCAGGCTGCTGGTGGTGGTGTAATGGTTTGGGGGATGTTTTCTTGGCACACTTTAGGCCCCTAGTGCCAATTGGGCATCGTTTAAATGCCACAGCCTACCTGAGCATTGTTTCTGACCATGTCCATCCCTTTATGGCCACCATGTACCCATCCTCTGACGGCTAATTCCAGCAGGATAATGCACCATGTCACAAAGCTTGAATCATTTCAAATTGGTTTCTTGAACATGACAATGATTTCACTGTACTAAAATGGCTCCCACAGTCACCAGATCTCAACCCAATTAGCAGCTTTGGGATGTGGTGGAACGGGAGCTTCGTGCCCTGGATGTGCATCCCAGAAATCTCTATCAACTGCAAGATGCTATCCTATCAATATGGGCCAACATTTCTAAAGAATGCCTAAAGCACCTTGTTGAATCAATGCCACATAGAATTAAGGCGAAAGGGGGTCAAACACAGTATTAGTATGGTGTTCCTAATAATCCTTTAGGTGAGTGTATATATTACCTAAATATTGATAATATAAACTGTGTTTATAATCGAATGTGTATTTTCCATAAGGTGACATAACGAACGGAATTGTTTACAAGACGCATAGCTCAAATTATCACTCACAACGTTTTAAATTTAATAGCTAGAGTAAAACTGAAATAATCACTACAATCCTAAGATCTTAACCTTTAAGGAAATTTGAGAGATTTAAATATACTTTAAGAATAGCAGTTCTGAGCATTGATTGTAATCCACCTCCTATTTTATTTAAGGCGCATGTGTACAAGGCACATAGCTAACATTATAAGGTTTAATGTTTATTTTTGTTATAGCTATTGTAAAACCAAGATATTTACTAGATTCCTGAAATTTCTAGCTTTGTAAAGATATTGGAAATGTATCTTACATGTATATGTAAGACATATGGACATGTATATTACCTAAAAATCTGACCTGTGAACTCTGATTGTAGTCCAGTTCTTGGGGGGGAATGATACCCCAGGCAGGATACTGAGCCTTAAAAGGTTAATTTAACAAATACATTTTTTTGGTTGGTTGCTTTGACACATTAATAAACTACAGTATTTCTCACATTTTGGTATTTTGAGTTCTTCTCTATAATTGTATTGTTTATATTTTTTACAGTATTGTTTATGCATTGCCAGTCAGGGGTGCCAGTCATTTTGGAGAGCACTATACATGTCTGGTACAATACCGTTTTAATGTTAAACGTACAATATGTAGTTTTTGGCCGCTAGGGGTCTCTCAATCAAAACAATAGCAAAAGATGTACTTGGATGACGTCGGGAAATAGCGTGGGATCATGGGTTGTTATCATCGTCAATGACAACTTTCCAATCTACCGTCTCCGGCAGAAAAAATTTTCACTGACAAAGTAATGTATTGTTAGAAATATGATAACTTTATTCACGTTATGTTTGGCGGTTCCCTGGAACTTAGCAACTAAAGCAGTCAAAGGTTACATGACGCCATTGACGGAAGACAAAATGAAACGTCCCCTGTCTTTGAATTACATTACAATTTTCTCTGGGTTTGAAAGTTGGTGGAAACATAGGATAATGTTAGTACACAACTAAGAAAAATATATAATATAGGTATAGTGATGTTTGTTTTTTAATGCAAAGTACGTCTTTTGTTATTGTTTTGGAAAACTACATATTGTGCCGTTAACTGTGCTGTTTGTTTTTATCGTGTTTTTTAATGTAAATTCCATTGATTTTATACTTTTATTCTGTTTTACTTCCTTAGCTTCTGTTTTTATACTATTTTATGTTGATGTATCACAAAGCACACCTTCTTGTATAAGATTGGTCTTCCCTGGATAAATAAAGGTTAATAATAATACCAATGTGTCTCTATGTGCAGTTTGTCAAACAGTTTACTTACTGAGCCATGGAGGGGGCGGAGCCTGTGAGCCTCATTGCTAACTTGCAATGTCTAGAAGTTTTTAAGATCAGCTAGTATGCTGAAGAGTGGAGGCCGGTAAAAGTTAACTTGAAGAGAATGGGCTCATATTAATGATTTAACTGGAATATATAGAATGGTGTTTCACACTGGGTTTAATGTGTTTAACCAATTTATTTTACTGTCTAGTTATTAATATGAGCCCAATCTCCTCAATAAGGTTCAACCATCTCCACTGATGCTGAACATGTCTGATATCTATGACTTCATCTATGTTTCAAAATATTGTATTTTCAAAATATCAAGCTGCCAGCAAATAGCGAAACATGTACTAAACGATAATGGAAGCATAGTACTGTATAGAATAATTACTGTATAACAGTAAAGGGGAATAGTATAGAGGAAGTACAACTACAATACTGAAAGCATAGCATCCAAGAAATACTCTTACCTTCCTCTTTGACCACCAGGTTGATTTGCAGATACTTGGTGTCTGAGGGTGAGTAGAAGTCAAAGGAAAACTGACGAAACACCACACAGTTGTAAATGCCTGCATCATCCATAGTGACATTAAGGATGCTGATGGAGAGTTCCTGCAGGTCTTTACTTCCATTCCACATCAGACGACCTTTCCATTCACCAATCCCCTCACTATGCTGCTCATTAAACTTGAAAATCTGTTGGGAAAATGCACAAATGCACTTGTACACCAAACACAACTGTAGATACCAGCCTCTATTCTACCTCATAGGTCACAACATACCTCACAGTAGTTATTGCCAATTGATTAGGGTTAGGTAAAATGGTAAGAAAAAAATCAAGACAATGCTGTTTGTGCCAATAGATTTTAGGAGACCTACATGTTCGGTTTTATTTTCAGGTGAGACATAATACCAGTCCACCTTTGTCTTTGCGTTAACCTCCTCTCTTTTCATACAGGCGATGCAGGTCAGTTTCATGGCTGTCCCGACAACAGCCTCTGTGTCCGAGGGTACATCCACACATACTGGTATGCTCAGCTTCACTAGAGATGGACACACACAGAGCATCATCATATAACCAGTACAGCATTTTCAGTGTTTCTGTGTGTGTTGTGCCTGAATTTGTGCTTAATTCACATGTATGATATATAATAGAAAATGAGAAGAACTGAGCAGGTTTGTTCTGTAAACAATTGTCTATTTTATTGGTGTCTGCAAAAGAATATGTAAATGTTAATCTTAGGAGTTAAGAGGTTAGGGTAAGGGTTACAGTTTCAGTTAAGAGTTAAGGATAGGTTTAAATTTATGGTTAGGATTATGGATAATGGTAATCTCTGAAACATTATCTCACGTCATTTGGTCATTTGCTTACCATAACTTATGTTTCCATATGCTATATGAATTGGTGCCTTGAACAGAGAATAAAAGAAATTCAAAACCTAAAACAAATTATTTTCGATATTGCTCATTGGTTGTGTTCCGTCTCCAAGTTTAGGCACTGCCCAATCGTGATTCGACCAAACAAACAGTGACAATAGCAAAAAAAAAGGAACAATGCATATAATTATTTTATGTATTTGAGCCACTGTTGGCAGTGTTTATATTATACAGACTGAGCCCACAGGTTAATTTGTCTGCATAGATACAACACAATAAACACATGTATTATTGTATACAGTCCCCCACTACCCATCAGCCCCTGGTCTGTTGTCAAAGCATGGTGTTCTGTCTCAGCAGCCCATGGCCTCATTCTACTGACCGCCTAATGAGGTCATGTATGCTCGGTTTCCAGGGACTCCCTATCCTGCCAGTCAGACTGGTATAAAGCAGTGACATATGCGTGAATGTTTTCAAATCACAATTTACTCAGCACATGATACACCCTCACACCCTGGACCGAAACACATTTCACACAAAACCTGCCCACTATGGACATGTTGGAGAACAACAGCATCCACACCATGACACGAAGGCAGCATCCCAAATGATTCACTAATCCCTATGTACTACATTACTTTAGACCAAGACCCTGGCTGAAATGAGGCTGTGCATAAGTTATGGGGTGTAATTGGGACATAGACATCATGAATGAAACTCAGCCAGTATGATTCAGTGATGCAGGGATGACACTGTGTTGTTTCCTGCCTGCTGTCTTTGTGATTGTGACTGTTGAAAGGAGGGGTCTTATGTAATCCCAGCTCTGGGCTGGGTCTGTCAGCAATGATCATATCTCTAGCTTATTCTGAAGGGTCATGCATGCAGCCAAATGGTAAACCCTGGAAACATTCTAGACATGTCAGTAGCCCAATGTTATTTATCAACATATTTTTTATTATTTACTAATTTCATATAAGGTATATGAATCAGTCAAGGTCTGCAGTTGATTAAGCAGGTATGAATGTATTCCAAGCTACAGTATTTTTCCTATTCTATCTTTCCTAGATGGTTATAATGTTACTTGACTTTGGGCATCTTTTTGAAGTGCCTATGCAACATAACATTTGTAGTGGTTCGAGCCTGACTATGGGTTCACTGACTTTCCCCGGACTTCCAGCACAAGGCAGCGCAAATTAGCATAGCACTGCCCGGGACTTGGGATAGATAAGTCAAAATATCTACCTTTCCACTTCGCTCTCCAGTGACTCCTTGTTTTTTTTTATTTAACCAGGTAAGTTGACTAAGAACAGTTTATTATTTACAGCAACGACCTGGGAGCAATTAGGGTAAAGTGTCTTGCCCAAGGACACAACGACATTTGGCTCAGTCGGGAATCGAACTGGCAACCTTCTGACTACAAGGCTGACTCCCCCCAAGATGGCTCAGTGGGTAGGGCTCAGTGGCTCAGTGGGTATCTGCCCCCTCGTGTGCAGATAGGGAGGTTTTATATCCAATCAAAGAAGTATGGTTGGTGAGCGTAATCATCCCGTACATGAGCTGACTAAAGGCTTCTGTGTTGCATGAGTAGTGCAAAAATAATTGGCCGGCTCAGCAACATGTGTCCATCGTTCATTTTGTAAGCTATTTTAGCTATTCTTCAGTAATTCTTTTGAGTTTTTATCAACATACAAAGACTGGACAAAAGCCATATTATACAACCCCCATTAAGAAAAAGTAAAAAAATATTTAAAAAATGTAATTTGAAAATGCAATTCACCCTGTATATTGAAAACCTGTTATTAACACATTACTGTATGTTGTGTTTAACTTTGCAAATTTAATTTATTTTAGAAAATATACCGGTACTCTCATTGATATCACTGTGTAAAATCACCTTTTCTTTTATTAACACTTATTAAGCGTTTGTGCATTGAAGACACCAGTTGGTTAAGTTTAGCAAGTGGAATCCAAATTTTGGAGCAACATATGTTGCCTTTCAGCCATCGTTTTTTCCAAGGACATCCCTGCATTTTCCAGCAGGACAAGGCCAAACCTAGCCTGGCAAGCGGGATGTTGGGTCTGGGAACTCACCATTGGCAGGGCTCAACCCGAGGGGCGGGATAAACAGCTGTCTTTCAAATTCCCTATGCACGCAATAGGATAGCGCTACAACCAACCAGAGCAACGAAGTTTCCGGTCGTCAAAACTCCGAACACATCTTCCTTTTGTAAGAATGATTTCAGTGCCATTCTTTGTTATTTTCTCAAAGAAAATATTAACTCCAAGTCGCGTCCAAAGCATTTTGGCCATACACATGTTCAGTATTGAGACAATCAAGATATTCCAGCAAAGGGACCGTAAAACCATGAAAATATAATAATAATAATGACTATTATGATATTGTGGTCCGCTAACCTATCAGTGTCTTGCCCCATTGGAAGGTGGTGCACCACCAGAGGAGAGTCAACGAGTCAAAGTCCTGACCTTAATCCAAACAAGATTTTGTGTCAGGACCAGAATACCAGGTACCCCTCAATCCTCACTCAAATAGATGAATTTGTTATTTGTGAGTTTGTTGGATGAGTTTGTTATTACTATCTCTATTCATGCACACTAATTGAACACTGATAAATGATGTGTCCTTAATACAATGGGCTGTGTACCTTTCATATTTCCCACCCGGTACAGCCAGAAAAGGACTGGCCACTACCTTGAGTCTGGCCTTCACTCTAGGTTTCTTCCTACGTTCCACCTACTAGGGAGTTTTTCCTAGCCACTGTGCATCACTTGTTGTTACTTGCTCTTGGGGGCTTTAGGTCAGGTATCTGTCAAAGTACTTTGTGATAACTGCTGTTGTAAAAAGGGCTTCACTAAATAAATTACCGGTAGATTGATTGATTGAATTAGATTGTAAGGGAGGAATGGGAAAGAATATATTGGATCATATGAAAGTCATATGAAAGTACAATTCAAAGATAAATATAAGGCACGAGTATAGACCATTGCCTTTAATTTATGGATGTTTTAGCAAGTAAGAATGTGCTGTTAAGGGATGTAAAGGGCTATTATTATATGTTGTTAAAATATATTTGTAGGGGAAAGTGGGGTAAGATGAGCCAATGGGTAAGTTGACCCACCAGCTGTATCTGGACAACCATACACAATTTTGTCATGTGACTCTAAATTTTGTTTGCAGTCTACATTTCCACCTTGCTGTGGAAGGAAGAGCCATGTGATCGCAAAAACATGCTTTTTGCCTGTCAAAGCTTTTTTGGGGGGCATATCTGGTATAATCAGTCTCACATCGAAAGTATTTTATTTATACAAAAATGTGAGGGAATTTTCAAAAGCTAGCTCTGGACTAAGCATTTTTCCCAAAATGGCGCTGTGGGGAAAAATCTGCCAGATATGGCTATGTACAATCAGTGTTATGTCATGTTTATAGGCTAAAACATTTTACAATATGCCATACATACAGTTGAGAGTCTACACAAAGTGGAAAACAAATAATCTTTGGATGTTCCTCAAAATAATAAAAATTTCATTCAACTTACAACTTCCATGTCTATTTCTTAATCCTAGAAACTTGGCAAACTATCTTCTGGTTTCAGAACTGTTGACAAATTAGTTAATATTTATTTAATAAAAACCAATAATATCAAAATAATGTGGGATTTGATTATTTATCATTATATTTAGAGTTATACTTTAAAATCTGGTTAATACAATAGTTAGTAGGCCTGTCTTCCCAGATGGCTCAACTTAAACTGTCAGCTGGATCAATTTACCCCTACCACGGGGCAAGGTAAGCCACAAGACTACTTTTATTTGAGAGCCAAATTTTGTTGTCTATTTGAGTTAGGCACACTGCTAAGGTTTCAATTGATGGCACACATCCTGAAATTGTGGTGTATGCATTCATTTTATTCCTGTTTTATATTCCCTTGGCTATTGGTTGATGCAAGTAAAAAATGGCTCATATTACCCCACTCTCAGCCTACTGTGTGTTGAAACAGTAAGCAATAAAAGTTGTCAGATTGTGCTGTTTCATATGTATTTTGATATCGCTTGAGTCCAAAAAAAGCTATATCTGTCCCAATACATGTGGAGGACACATGTCAGCCTACATAACAGCCTACATACCAGATCACATTATAGCTAATACACAGAGATTTTATTTATTTACAGTGTATGTCTTCATATTAAAATGGTATGTTTGGCTGATGTTCACAACCTCCTACGAAAAAACTATATTTGTTTTAAGACCGGCTGTTGCAATTGTCTAGAAGTATTCTATCCAATATGCCTCTCATTGCAAAGTTATTCATCGTTAGAGCATATGCAAACAACCACACCATTAAGACCAAAAACCTTGCAAAATAAGTCTAGGTAAAGGTTTAAAAAAAGAAACATACACATATTAAAAATAATATCCCAAACATCCCAAAGAGTTTGGGTAAATTCATTAGAAAACAACAGAAATACACCTTTTACTTAAACGTTTAAAACTTCTCCATGGTCACAGTAAAGCATGGTTGGCAGCATCATGTTCTGGGAATGCTTTTCAACAACAGTGACTGGGAAAAGTGGCAAGGTTAAGGGTAAGATGGGTAGAGCCGAACAACTTGCAATAGTCTGCAGGAGACTTTGGAATGCGCATTTTGCCTTTGAAACAGACATTAACTCTTAAGTCATAGCCAAGTTTACACTAGATTGGTTTTCAAAAACAAGTGCTCTGAAATTTTGTCGCCAAAATCCAGAACTCAATCCAATGAGAAAATCTGAAGCAAAACTTGACTATTTTTGTTAAAGAACAGTGCCCATCCAACTTGGGCACAATATAAAAAACAACAGCAGGAACCAAATGTGGAAAGCAGTTTAAGATGTCCCACAAAATATACAAGACAAATAAATGCAAAATGTGTTTTAAAGTCAAATTAACACAGGGGCTAAATACATTCAGTATGTCAAGTTACCCTTAATTCACACTAAAACAATATTGTGCATTCAAATAATGTGTATTTGGTGTCAGCAAAATGGAAGAAGTCTTAATTGAAGCCGTTTTTAGGTGGTTAATACTAATGCAATCCACTGTTCTTGTCACTTTGTGAAGTCCTATTTCACATTTGAAGAACATATTTGGCTTTTTGTAGTATTCTTTTATGTGCACCTTTAAGTAAGTTACGTAAAGTTTGCTCTAGAAAATCCAATACATCCCTTTACATTATAGTTTTAGACCTCATAAGGTGAGAAAAAAGTGACAAACTTAGAAACTACAGAACATGCATGGTTTTGTTGGCTTTTCAACATTCAAATGTGATGTGCCAAACAGTCACATCAAAGTTTATATTTTTAAACATCCCAAAATAATATAATGTGTATCCTAATTTCAAAACACGTACGTCAAACACTTACCTATTAAAACCAAAAGTAATATCGAATGCAATTGAACCCTGGTTCGAGTTCTCATATTCGCCGTTCTCGAAGACAGCTGTAGCCTACTGGGCACTCTCTACCTGTTCGAAATAAAAAAAATCAAAGAAAACACACTTAGTAAACTTCGATTAACCTAAAATGACATTTATTAAATGGCGTGAAGGAAGATTTCTCTAGTGTACGGTATTTGAGGAACGTTATTTCAGAACCATGGACAGCGCACCGCATCCCAGGAGACTGCAGTCGATAATTGTGAGAAAAGTGAGACAAACCTTCCGGTAGGCTTTTCTGTTGTTATTACCTGAAGTCATTGTCGAATATGTTATACGAAATGCAACTCTTCGTAAATTAACAAGACATGAATAGAACATGAACTATTCTCACTGTCTGACCTAAACTGAACAATTTTGAGAACATATGTCTACATCATGCCAGTCGGAGTATGTGTCCTCGTAATGTATCTTCCAGGTAAGAAAATGAAAGCACTCACATACAGTCACACTTGATTTTCCTCGCAGCTTCGGCATAAACAAAACCGAAATAGACCTGTAGAATCACATTCGGATTTGTGTGCCCACGGATAGAATTCCCCAGTCATACAATGATAGTGGATTGTAAAACGTGTTATATGAGAAACGCATAATAAATAGCTTTGATGGGAAATACAAATCCTTCGTTAACGGCAATCGAAAAATGACGTTGTATCGCAATCTACCTATCGCACCGCCTTTGTTTTTCTCAATAAGCGGCCACTTACAGAAGCGCTCGGTAGGATATTTTCCTAATGCGCATGTGTACCAGAGTAAATCTAGCTCTTTCTCTTCCAAGGAACATGGAAAATGTTAAGTAAAGCGTAATTATCTATGTGCGTTCCAAGGTTTATCCATGTCACTGTAAATAAGTAAAAGTACACTATTAGAACAGTTGTGTTAAAAATAACACATGTTGTGTCCAGTTAGGGACAGCACATGCTGTGTTACTTAATCAGCATTGTGCTTTCATATTTCAAAAATATTTTTAACTGGTGATTGGTTTAAAATAAATAAACCATTACTACCTTTGAGTTGAACTCTATTTTAGCAATTATTTTTCAATAAACCATGTGTTTAGTCTTCCAACAATGAATGAAACATGTACTGTACAGTATATGTAATGGGAATTTGATGCATACAGTGTTAATATCATTCCACTTCACAGAGACTTCTTGCCTGTTTTAACAAATCATTGTTATTAAACTCAAATGTACAATAACTCGAGGCTTAATGAGTAATCAATCCATCCAAACTTTGTATCAATCTGTTTGATTTGGTAAACTCCTTGTTTCTCACCTGACTGAAATTCGGCATGGCTGCCAGTACCAAATTTCTTAAAGAACTTTCTTAATAATAATAGCTACAGTTCAGTAGCTCCAGCTTTAGGAATTAAGGGATATATAATTGCATTATGACCATCACTAATGTTATGGTTTAAAAGAGGTGAACTGTTTAGAAACAATTATTTATGGATACTGTGATATTTTACTTGTTTTGTTTGAGATGTCAATAACATAGTTTTTGTCTCAAGTAGCCTACACTCTCACGCCAGTGTTTTTTTTTACCTCATGTAGGTTGAACCGAAAGTTAACTAACATTAGCTAACATTAGTTAACAAGAAAATAACTTTACATTAAAAGCTGGCTTACGGACTAATAAAAGAGTTATTATTGTAAAGACTTTTTAATTTGTAAAATAAAGCATGTCAATAATCTATAGAAAATTAAAAGGTCTAAGGGGGTTGAAGTCCACCTGGCACAAGGTTGCCTTATTGGCCTCTGCAAGGGTCATACTTTGGCCAACAACGAAGTGCCTTATAGTTTTGGATTCAGAAGACACTTGGCTACAACATGAATAAATGAAATCCCACAGTCTGAGACACTGATTTTCATGTATTATGTCATATTAAAGATATGTATTTTTTGTTATGGGTAAATGCATGTGAACCATTACGAGTAAGGCTGTAAAATCCATATTGACATACTCCCATGGCTCCTGAACCAGTGTGGCAGTGTTTGGGGGACATACAAACAGGTCAATAACAAAATATTGTACATGTTTTTCAATATTTTCCTATGTATGTTTTTAAAAACTCAGGCATTTCCTCCTTCACAAAATTATGTTTTTTTTGTGTAGGATTATGTCCTGCAGATTTGTTGTTTTGTCATTTTCACTTCCTGCTTTCTGTCTGGAATGATTTTAGTAAAAAAATAGACTCGCCAAAAAAACAACTATATTTGAGACACAATATCTCCGGCTCTGATGAACCCACATAGACAAGCCACCACACATAATTCGCATCAGAATCTCCTCTTTCCAATGATACTTAGCTTCTAGCATGCAGGGTCCGGGGGGTAAATGCTCTCAAGGGTCAATTGACTTAATACAGTAATTCTGAGCACACCAAGAACAATCATAGGTCTATGGATCTACTAATGTAACCTCATAATCCTAACGAGTCACTCTCATATTTGGTGCTTCTAACAGTGATGCAATGAACCTACATATAAAAATAATCTGTTTTTATTCAGTTCCGATTCCCAGCAGTCTTATTCTACCATCACCCCCACACGAGTGGCAAGCCCTGGCTGCATCTAAAATGGCAGCCTGTTTCTAATAGTGTACTACTTTTGACCAGAGGACTCTTTGAATGCAGATCAAAAGTAGTGCACTAGGCCAGCAATTTTCAACCTGTGGTCCACTAGTTGTCCATGGAGGAACTGCATGTGGTTAGTGTAAATATATTTATAAAAAAGCCAATACATTCATTTATTATATAAAATACAAATGTAACACATTTAGCCTACTTTGAATGTTTTTCGTCGCAACTTTTTGCAAATATTTTCTAAAATATGGGCAACTTTTCAGGCTTTGTGAGAGGGTTTTGAGTGAATTTATCTTTAGCAAGACCTTGCAACTCTGCGTTTAGCATATTGTAGTTAACTTAGAAGAGTACACATGATGCCAAAGCTGTCAATTGTAAATGCTCATCGCTTGTTAATTCATTAGCTAGATATCTGTCTTTTAAAAGTCAGTAGGCCTACAAAACTGACAAATGGTTAGCCACAGGTTTGCTTTAAAGGAAAGTCACTGAATATGTTTAAAACACCAACAGAAGATGTTCAGAAATATATTTTTTAAAGTGAGGATAGTGTACAACAGTGAGTACCTGGGATGTACCTCACAGGAATGGAAATTAACCATTGCCATTATGTGTTTTGTGCAATGAAGTATTTTCAAATGAAGCTTTAAAGCCAGCTAATCTAGGCACTAGAATATTTTTAAAACAAGCTTACAGTTTAAAAGCAGAAAGAAAGTTCTGGAATATGAATGATGGTTATTTATGTTAGATAAAAGTGAACGTATTTAAGTGGATTACCAAAAATCGAAGTAAATATACAGTGTAAGAATGTAATAACCAAAGCATTTTAGAGCCTAAGCATGGCCAGTTGTTCATTTGACTCTTATTGTTCAGTTGTTCGTTGTGGTAAGCTTGACGCGATTCAAGTATTTAATGTGCTTTAGAAGAAATGTATGCATAGCGGTGGTGGCCCATGAAGGTTTTCGATATTAATTAGGTGGTCCGTGGGATGAAAAACATTGGGAAACACTGCAATAGGCAATATAGCATTATGCCATTTATTCCAATAGAACCCTGAAGGATTGATCAAGGCTCAGTGTGGTATCAATTATACCCATTATTCTCCATTAGTTGCTTTTTATATGAATTTGTTTTTGCCCTTCAGATTGTTAAGGAAAGGCTAATTTCTTTAGTGAATCCTGGGGCATTGACACCATGATAAATAATATTGTTTACAGTAATGGTGTGTCACCAAATGCCAGAAATGACCAGCATTCCAACCATTATGAATGCATCCCTCAATCACTGGAATATTGATCACCTGTGTTTTCTGCTGTGTTGTATATAAGCCTATCTGTTTGGTTTACCCCTCGTGAGGTATTGTTTGTTTTTGGCGACATACTAAGCGTTTACAGTTAAAAGTCTTTAATTGGTACGACCGTTTTTCTCTGCCCTTATTTCACACTGTCTGGATTGGCCCTTTTGTACTTTTGCCCCTGGATCTACCGTGTATCTAACCTTTGCCTGCCTTTGACCCTGATGGAATTTGAGTTTGTACTTCTGCCTGTGGATCTACAGTGTACCGTGTACCTGCCTGTCCCTTGACCTTCCCAACCTGTGGAATCTGTGCTGCTGTGACCATTAGTGTACCTACCTGTCCTGTTTCTGCTTGACCACTCTTTTGTTGGATAAGGATTGTATAAATAAATACCTCACATTGTATTATTATACTTGTGTCTAAGGGATATTGTTACAACTGCTTGATTCTGGTATTTACAAACAGTATATGCTGTATTCGCTCATAGAACTGTCCATCATGTTGTTTACTCCTTGAATCTGGAAGTGCCACCCAATAAGCATTCTAAGCACATTAATATTCTTAATTGATAGATAAATGGCTTAAGCAATTCTATTGCTAGAATACAGCCACATTAGAAAAAAGTAGAAAAAGTTCTTACCTTTTTTTTTAAAGGAAATGCCCAGTTCCACCACATCACAAATGTGGTAGATTGCCATTGAGCTCGAATGCCTGTGAAGGCCATGTGAGTACAGTGAATTCATTGTCATGTTCAAGAAACCAGTTTGAAACGATGTAAGCTTTGTGACATGCCGTGAATTACCCATTAGAAGATGTGTACACACAGGACATAAAGGTATGGACATGGTCCGCAACAATACACAGGTAGGCTGTGGCATTCAAACAATGCTCAATTTGGTACTAAGAGGCCCAAAGTGTGCCAAGAAAATATACCCCACACCATTACACCACCACCCGCCTGAACTATTGATACATGGCAGGCTGTATCCTTGGTTTAATGAAGTATGCCAAATTCTGACCGAACCATCTGAATGTCTCAACAGAAATCGAGCCTAATTAGACCAGGCAACATTTTTCCAATCTTCTATTGTCCAATTTTGATGGGCCCATGCAAATTGTAGCCTTAGTTTCCCGATCTTAGCTCAGAGGAGTGGCGCACGGTGTACTCTTCTGCTGCTATAGCCCATCTGCTTCAATGTTCAACGTGTTGTGTGTTCAAATATGCTCTTCTGCATACGAGTGGATATTTGATTTATTGTTGCCTTTCTATCAGCTTGAACCAGTCTGGCCATTATCCTCTGACCTCTTCCATCAACAATGCATTTTCTCCCAGAGAACTGCCACTCAATACGTATTTTCTCTTTTTCAGACCATTCTCTGTAAACCCTAGAGATGATTGTGCAGGAAAATCCCAGTTGATCAGTACTTTCTCAAATACTAAACCCGCCTGTTTGGCACCGACAACCATGCCATGTTCAAAGTCACTTAAATCATCTTTCTACCTGATTGTAATGCTTGATTTGAACTTCAGCAGTTCATCTTGACCATGTCTACATGCATAAATACATTGACTTTCTGCTTCATGATTGGATGATTAGGATATTTCTATTAACGAGGATTTGAACAGGTGTACCTAATAAAGTGACCAGTGAGTGAATTTCATAACATAGTCCTTTTTATAGAAAGCTGGAAATCTGTAATTGATTTATATACACATCAGAACACAAATGATAAACATAAATCATCACAGAAAACACATGAAAACCATGGAAAATGGCAGTGGAATATAAGTAGTGTGATGTTACAGGGGTGAGTCTCAGACACAGACTAACAATGGCAGGCCTGGTTGCTGCCACATCCCAGAGATAAGGTAACCATGGCAACAGTGATGCACAGCGACCGGATGGTGAAAACAAGGCAGTGAAAAAGAAAAGCCTTTAGCCACACAGGAGAAATGCACAGGAAAAATGCTGCTCTGACAGAGGCAAACCAAATGGTTAGATGTACAAATACGTAGATGTATTCCTACTGTGAAGGGTGAATATCCCTATCCTAATAAAGAAACACATACAGCACTAAGCTTTGGCAGTGATGTTGATATATTTCAAGCAAGTACAATCAATCACTGGTCAGCCTACTTACAGTAAAGTAGTCTGATATTTACAAACAAACAGTAAGTGAATGTACTGGACATTTTGGCTTTGACAGAAGAATTAGATCGTGAACATGGAACTTTAATGGCTAAAATCAGAACACTTGTCACAGATGGATGGGACACGCCACAGGTTGGGTTGGCACCACCTCTATATTCCATTACACTTTTTGTCTCTGTCTTTGTGAATGCACCTCTCATCACAGTTGATCCTTGCTATTAATCAGTGTTCCTATATATGTATCCCTCAGCTTGTTTGGTGTTGTGCGTTATTGTTTCCTGTAACTGTGTGGACACTAGACCTGTTGTATGTGAAGAGTAAGGCTGATGACTTTTTAGACATTTAAATTACCAGACGCGCCTTCACCATGTTTATTTGTGTTGTAGGTAATTTAATGTTGGAGTGTAGAACATAGGCGTACGCTCTGTAGTAGTTATTGTGCCTATGCCACGTATTTTATAGTATACTATTATGTCCGTTGTGCAGATCTCTAACTAGATTTGTCAGCTCATGCTAAATATACAGAGGTTCTGTGTTTCCTGTCCTAATAAACAACTCGACAGAAGACTCCTGCATCCTGCCTCCATTCCCATAGCAACATCGTTACAACACTAGTCTCACCACAACTGGGTTGTGTTCATGGGGGAGAAAAGGTTTGTGGAAGAGTTAAACTGAGAGGTACTATTAGAGAGAACATTTGCTTTAAGACGTATTCTTAAGCAAATTATTTTTAACGGGTTTAAAACTTTTATCTTAAAAATGTTAACACGCTTTGCTTGAACTTTAAAAAATAATCCCAATGTTTTGCTCAGTGGTGTGGCCTGTGGATCACATATCTCCCTGTACATGCCTTTACATACTGTAGTGTCTGGGGCAAGTAAACAGATTTCCAGGGATTTGGAGGGATTTCAAGATTACCACATGATTACCACATGTGGACACTGATGGCCCATGTTGAAAGTAAACCGTAAAATCTGTCCATATACTCTAAAAAGCATTTTCAATGGTATAAGTCTATGCTGATGTGTTGATCCCTCGTGATGTAGTTTAGATGCTCGACATCCTTTTTATCATTTGATTCAAACAAGATGTGTAATATAACAATGTATGAGAGGTCTGACAATATATATTGAAAATGTTGGTGGGTTTACCAGTGGTTTTGGCAGCGTTCAGCCTCTTTTAAATAATATTAAAATCTCAGGAAAAGTGAAAATTAAAAGTGTGAAATATGTTATTGATACACAATAATATCTTAAAAATCTCAAGTCACAAAAACAGGAAAATTTGTTGTCTAAGACTGCAATTAGCAACACAAAAATGGTAAATACTTTTTCTTAAATATAAAGTAGACAGTATGCTGCTCCAAAAAAGAACTTGAATAATGAAACATGTACAAATGTGTACTCACAATTCATATAGGTCGTGCAGCTGTCTTTGTGTGATGGACAGTCAGTGGTAGTAGCAGTTGTATGCTCCACTAGCAGCTGCCAAAATTAAATACTACGCCACCTGAGAACCAAGCACACTGCTTTCCTGTCTATAAAAAAAACAGATGTGATTGTTCAAGCAACTAGAGCAGAATTAATGTTGGAACATTGCATATCTTTACATGAGATTGATGAACGCTGCTTTAAACTCCTGGAAGGAAATGCACTACATTGAAACATAAAGGGTTCTTTCATTTTGTAATAAGAGTTTCCAGCCCAAGCTGAGGTATGAACGTTATATCTGTGGGAATGACAAGTAGTGAGATAGTGGACATGAGGAGATATGAAACTCAGTGACACATTATTTCTAATCTACATGATATGGGCTGTCAGGCAGATTCAACCAATGGAACGTTCCACAAGGCATTACCCTACCTCCACTTGAGACTTGGCAAGAGGCGCAGGCCCTGACACTGATAACCATAGCTGATTGGTCAGGCTGTCCCCTTCAATCAGCCTACAGTCTAACCACCCTGTAGGAATAGTGCTTTTCTATTAGCAGACCTCCATCCCATGCCGTGCGGATGACTCAGGCAGCTTTAATGTTGTTTTTGCTCACTCTGATATATTAGCGGGAGGTGAAATGCCACTAGCGCTGCTTAGAGCAAAGGAACTCACCGCAAATGGAAGAAAGAACATTCTTTAATAAAATATTCATGAATTCTGTTGAAAGGTTCTCAGTCTGTGGTATAAAGATGTCGGGTTGAAACAAACAGGAGCAGATGCCAGAGGAGTCCATTCATCCAAAAATACATTGATCTTTTAATTATAGGACGGTGTCTGGCGCTTGAGAAATATGATTTGGTGGCTGTCTATTGACCTGGAAAGTATATTCACTGGGTGACATTAAAACGATCTCATCGTTCTACAATGTCGCCATGTCCACTCAAAAATATCATCATTCAATATTATTACACAATGGAATACGCACACATAAGTAATTATGTCTTTATTAAGATAAAAGTAACAATGTCTGATATTGATTATTCACACTATATAACAAGCTACATATATGAAATCCCAAGAGGACAAATCACTCTAAGTCTGTATACTCTACTTCTGACCTTCTGATTTCCATGCACATATTTCTGTATTGCAGGATTTTTCCCATACTTGTCATCTGAGTGCTTGTTCTCTGGCTATCTACAGTACTTCCTGATTGGACTGACACTGAGGATTTTCTACTGTATTGTTCTCTGCTCCCTCTGTGTCTGGTTCCTCCTTGGGACTTGGAGCATGACTGTGTTCCTCAGGGAATGATCTATGATTTTCTGGTTCAGGGTGTGGTGTTGTCGGAACCTTTGTCTCCGGCCTGTGGCCATCTAGCTGGCGCCAGCCCATTCTGGCTAATATGATTTGCAGTTCATCAAGCCTCTGGGATACGCATCGTCTCTTCAGCTCTACCACTACTGTCTCCTCGCGACTCAGGGCCATCTTCTCTTCTGTACCCTGGGAGGGACAGAAAGGCAGGGTAAAAGGAATGGAGAGAGGTGAGAATGAACACCAGAGAGAGAGAGAAAGAAGGGGGGAGAGGAAATGAGAGGGAGATAGTGCAAGCTAATTCATTTCAAATATTGAATGCAGTTAAAACACAAGTTCAGCATTTCCTACAGCTATATTCCAGATATAATTTCCAGAATAAAGACTTCAAAAGACTGTTTACCCCATATTTAAATCACTGAAGTGAGGAACAAGGAAAGCATGCATTCTATTAACACAGTCATAAAATAAACATAAATTGTTTAAAAATACACATAAACCAACTACTATTTAAATGCCACAATGCCTTATTGACAACATCGACATACTGAAGACTTTTAAGCTTGAAAAATTATGTATTCAAATGGTTTTGTGAGTATTTGAGATTCAGAACAGGGATCAGAATGCAAAGGAAAATATGGGTTACATTCTTATTTAAATTGTCCTTGAACAACCTTTACAATTAAGTAGCAGTAGTAACAGATTAAGAACTATAAATATTTTACTTTGTTGCGGATTTCGTTGCACCTTTTTAGTGAATGTCAGTGACTTTGTGTGTTATTACCTTTGATGTTGTGTCAGAGCTTTGTGGCCTCTTCTCTAACAACTTCCTATC
>JACXGM010015083.1:0-21589 GCA_016801145.1 Umbra pygmaea | reverse complement strand
AAGTACAGTAATATACAAATGTTAATACAAGACAGTGCAATCTCACTATACAAATGTACTGTATGTATTTTCTATATATATATATGATTTCATGTGGTCACACAACGAAAGGCTATAGGCTATAACGTAATACAAAGACAATGAACTAAATGTTTTAATTGATCATTTTATAACTCTGTCTAACCAGTAGATAGTGTACCCACCTCGTTCCTTTCTGTTCGCATTTGCACGCATACAATAGTATTTGCGAGAGAAAGCCTGTCTTTTCATATTCCATAAAGACTCATCTACAGGGAAGTAAGCAACACACATTAGGCTGGGCATGTCCTGACCATTTGAAGTGAGCGCAACTGGAGCGGTCGCCTACTGGAGCGATATTGAGCAAGAGCCTTCTGGGACGATAGCACTCACATTACTCTGCCCGGGGAACCTGATTCCTCGTCATGATTACTTTTGAAATCAAAACGGAAAGTTGCAGGTAACTGAGTATTGCCCTTGGGTTGTAAAATGTTTAATTGCTGCCAAAGTGAAATTAATTTAATTGCTTAAAAAAAACATATACGCAACGCATTAGTTTAATCGATAACAATTGAACGTGATCGACGAAATTCTTAATGATCAATTGTCGATCGTCGACTAATCATGCCCATCCCTAATATACAGCAATTATAATATCTATAGACTGTAGGCAAATTAAACTGACTAGGAATGCATATGAAAATATATACGTGAAAATATTCCTTCAAGATCGGAAACATTGATAGCAAAGACGTACAGTACTGTACAAACTTGACAATAGTTTTCTCCATTCCCTTAGTTTTATATATTAGAAAAGCTGTAAGGCACTGTACAGTAAACATGACAATAATTGTAGTGCACTGTACAGAATAGTACAATACCTGAAGTGCGCTATAGAGTATTACAATACATGCAGTGAGATGTTTAACATTACAGTATGCAGTGGCCTCAGGAGACTGTGTCCATTCCTTTCAGCCCCTATAATCAGCAACTGATTTAGACTTGGAACACCAGAAGAATGTGATTAACTACCAGATATAATAGAAATTCGGGAGTCTTAAATGTCTCCAGGCTGAGAGTTGAGACCCACTGATCTAATCTATAAAATTGCTATTTATTAATGTCTAATAAACATATTGTCTATTTTATTTCCTCCATTTCACAGATATTCCAGCAACACAAACATCATCAACAACAAAGCACTTTGTTGGTGATGATGTTTGTGTTGCTGGAGTATCTGTGAGAGGGAAGAAGTTAACACAAACATCATCACCAACAAAGCACTTTGACCAAGAGCTGATTTAGTAGGCTAAATTAGAGAAGAGGAACGCGCATGTAGAATACGACAGAAGGAACGCCCCGGACAGAACGCCAGTGTACTGTAGAATACGGCAGGAGGAACGCCCTGGAATGAGCCAAAATCGTGACTTCACAGCAGAAACTGGAATATAAAGAACGTTTTGTCTCTAAAGTTTATAACAATTGAATTGCTAGCGGAAAATGATATTACAGTTGTGCTTTCTTACTTCAGTGAAAGCATACAACCGATAGTTTGTTAATTCATACGTAACAAATGATCATTGTTTTGTGCATAGCCATACCACACAACGCTGAGCTGTGTGGTAGAAATATAGATGATTGTGATATGACAAGTGATACGCCAGTATACAATTTAAATGTTTCTTGTAAATAGACTGAGATAAAATAACATAACACTTTTCAGAGAGTCTAACAACGACGTATAGGCATTTACTCCAAGCCACCTTATCCGCTATGACACTCCGGCTGTGCAGCTGAGTAAACAAAATAGTGGACATAGCCTACTAAGGTTAAGAAATATAATTTAAAGGAAATACGATGTAGCCTATTTAAATTTTGTTCAATAGATTATAGTACAGCTATAATTGTGTACACATTATAATAAAACAATCAAATACCTTAACAGAATATCATATGATTAGGTCATTAACCCTGTTTGGAGAAAGTCACTTCAAACAGACATTTTCATTTTACACCAAATGTTTGCACTCTGCAATGCTTAGTGCAAATGCGAACACAAACATGCTGCTTTTGCATTCGCTTTCACAAAGGTGTTTCTGTTATTTTATCTAATTAGGGAAGGTGACGTAAACTATTGACATGTAATAAATATCACAAATTCTTGACCTACAATGCAAATGATGTTCTTCCGGATATGTAGGAATATTTTCTTTTGTATATATTGTTACTTGGCTGATCAACATCTAAGAAATAGCAGATTGTAGTTAGGGAATAGAAAAGAATACCATTAACATACACATGAAATTAATACATTAATAATGGAAATATTTCCTTTTCCCTTGGGGCAATGTTCTGAGTTAAACAGATAAATAAAGTGCCTAATGAGAAGCATGGAGAATGATCTTATTGATCTCGTAGATATGTATCTATAAATCTGACTCCATGTGTTTGTGTGTTAGTTGAGCAAGTTCAACCAGAGCCTAGCGGGCGTGAACTTGGAAACCGCTAGATAGCTAGTCCAGACGTGCCAAGTCCCGCTAAAATATGTAATATGTACGGCTAAAAATCTGTCCTCATGGATTCGTCTGCGACAGCCGGCAAGACCAATTTGCAATCAGCTCACCCCTATGTATTCGGATATGTCTTCCGGAAAACTGAACCGTTTAATGGGGGTGCGGTAGAAAGGAATGCCCTCAAATGGGCTGAACTTACTACCGGGCCAAATTTGCCCAAGAGTCCCTAAATGCCGCCTGAAGGACCCCGCTGCAGAATAGAACGTCTCAGTGATTACACGAAAGGCACCTGAATAACTTGCTAACAAAATGTGTGTGTGTGTGAGATAATAGCAGAAAACTAAGAGCAGACAGAGAATAGGCTAACAATGATTTCCAAATATCTCAGCCGGAGATGGTAGGAATAGACTTGGAATGTCGCAAACAAAGCTCGGTTTAAAGCAATAATATTTAATTCCAATTAAAAGCATAAATACAGCTCTTTAACCGGACAATGAAATCACAAGTTACAATACCAAGAATATTTAATACATGTCGTCCTAAAATCCTAAAACCCCCCTAAGCAAAGACTACCTATATACAGTTTACACACTGTACTATGGCAACGAAACGTATGCCAGGAGAATCGGTTACGATTGACTCCTCGAACATAGTTGAACATAGACTTTTATCTCCTTCCCGAAAAAGTGCTCCCCCCTTCCTGCTCAACCCCAATGGGAATCACGTTTCACTGGCCATCGAAAGTGGAAACAAAGGAACGCTATTGACAAATTTACATTGATTACATTATTCACAGACTTTAGGTCACAAATACAATCAATACACAAGACCGGCTGTAGACATTTACATTGAGTACAAAGGAACTGGCTGTGTACATTCACATGAAATTGAAATATAATACAATTTGGTGCATTGGCTGGTGTTTTACATTAGGGTTTCAGTTGGTCTTTACATTCAGGCTGTGTGGTCCAGGAAGAGGGGTGATGCTTCACACCTCCCTGCATCCTCTGTATTTGCGTCTCTAAGGAAGCAATAGGTGTGGGGTAGCTAGCCAGGTGCCAGCCAGGTGCCAGCTCTTAATATCTGCATATCTATCCTGTAAACATTTTAAACTTCCACTACAAGATTAGCTTGATAAATGTGACATTTGACATAGTTATCAAAATTACTTGTATGTATCGGCACCCAAAATGAAATACTCAGTACTTGTACTCGTTCCATAAAAATTGGTATTGGCCCATCTCTAGACTTTACTAAACTTGCTTTTGAGCTACAGTAACAAGTTAAACAACACGTTTTTTTTGCTTGGGAATAGTTTCATGTAATCAGCACATGGAGGGTTGGGGTTTTTGTAACACAACGATTAGCTAATTGGCCATCACAGCATGTTCTGAGATTAAAATTGTCACCTTTCTACAAAAATGATGTGCACATTTCTCTGCCAACTTCTTCATGATCTCAGTCTGGTCTGGTCAGCTCTGGTCTGGTCACCACAAAGGGTGACAGATATATATCTTTAATTACCTACAGTATACATTTGTAAGCATAGGCCTTTGTTGCTGAATTTAAATAATCTTAAATACAGTCATTAAATAAAACCTAAATGACCAGGTAATTGTAGTTTATAACTAACTAGTTATCATAATTAATAAAAAAAACAATTTGAATGCATCCTCTATAAACAAGCTGAGAAAAAAAGGACATGATCCTGAGCTGGTCTAGAACTTACAACTCCCTACACTGAAAAATGTCACTGTAACCACAACCGATCTAGCCAACTACACCACTGTGCTGTGGGGACTTCTTCAAAAAAAGTTATTTTGAGGGAGCGGCTTTAATAGGTTACAGCATTGTATGACGATTTAAAAACATTGTTCATTACCCATTTTTGTACTGCAAAGTAAAACTGTACTTTGATATACTGTGTAAATAGTTAAAATTCACAGGATTCAGGGACACACTCTGATTAGAGAATGCAGACACAGTAGTCAACGATATTTATTTGCTTTCCTAAAGCCGTTTTAAAACAAGCCGTTATTTAAATTAAGAACGGTATTCTACTGTGTATAATAATACAATTACATTGGTTTAATACCAGTCTATATGTCCCCAAAAAACGTATCTCAAGGAAGCGTTAGAGCTGCAATCTCTTGTTTCTTTTTAGGTGGTCTAGCACCACCCAGCGACGAGTAGGCTATAGACCATTTATTGACAACTAAATGCACTGATTTGTGCCGCGGTACGAAAAGCATCACTTTATCGTGTGACATCTGTAGGCTACATTTCAGAAGCAGTTCCCTTCCAACAACTGTCATTATACTTGTCAATTTATATACTTGTCATTTTTATTCATACCCCACCTATCTTGTGTAAAAAACATGCCATATATAAGACGCCACTGGTTATACGGTAGATAATAAACACAATAGTTTTTGTGGATAATTATAGTGTTGAATGTAAATTGAATGATAGTACAGTGGATTAATAGTGATATTAAGATGTCTGGACTGCTATTTTGAAGGAACAGGAAGTGTTACCTGATAATTTAACCAATGAAGGTGTCACCGTGTTGAAAGCAAGTGACCAATCATAGGAGGGCCAATGTCTCCCTTGGTTTCCGCCCCAAATGTCAAAAGTCAGTTTCTTCCACGCACGTAGAAATCCATTCCGCTCATGTAGAAATGAACTTCGAGTGCAGAATTTACCTGCGAGAGCTTATGCCCTCCAGCACTCGTAAATCATGCACTTGGGGCGTGTTTTGGCTGCTCTGTGTGAGTGCTGCTTAATTTTATACGCGCAGGTGCCATTCTTTCCCTCTCCCTATGTTTTGTTTAACGCTCGCACCTGCCTGTTTCCACTCAAATGTTGAATTGGTGTGCAAAGAGCAATATCTGCGACAGTGAAATTATATAATTTGCTCGTGGAGGTATGTATTATCCATAGCATATGATTTGGCCCGAGCAATGGTTTAGTTTTTATAGATCAATCAACATGTGCAATTATGGCCTACAGTGAGTTGAATGGGAGAGTGACGTGGGTCCCTGTTTTTGTGTTGCTGGCATTACTGCCTCAAGTGCCTGAGGATTTGAGACTATATTTGCATTAAATACATCCTAGTGAACATTTATCCATAGCACATGATTCGACACAAGCTTTAGTTTTGTTTTAATCTGGCAATTATTAACAGGGTTAACAGTGAAGCTGCCCGAACAGGCCGAGCTTCAGGTCTATGTCGGTCCCTAGTCAGCGCTTTTTCTCAGAGCTGGAGGAAAAAGAAAGAGCTAATTAAGGCACAAACAGAACTTCAAATCCCACAACACAGCCTTATTCTGGTGAGAATTGTTTTACAAATATGATAGTTAAGTCTATATTGTAGTGTTCTATTAATTTGTATGCTAAATTAACAGTAAGTTTAAGCAACGCTGATATGCCACTTGCAGATAAGGTTATATAATATAGACTAGACTGTTTACTCATACTTAGATTTTCATTAGGATATTATATTAGTTTCTTCTAAAATAGCAAGATAAAGAAGCATTAACATTGCTTCAAGACTCTCTAAAACCTGTGGCTGACTTCACCAACATTCTCTCTGGGGAACATTATGTAACAGTTTCTTTAGTGAAGCCTGTCCTGCAACTGTTGACATGCAATCTTTTAAAAACTAACCCTAATGAAACGGATCTGACACAAAATTTAAAACATAAAATGTCCATGGTACTGGAGGACAAATACAGTGCCCCAGTCACTCAGGAGCTTTTGGCAAAGTCCACTTTCCTTGACCCAAGTTACAGAGGCAATAGAGGGGATGGATTGGAGGAGACAAGATGCTCTACTTGTATCAGGGGAAATTGTATCAGTTGACGAGGGAAACGGAGGCGGAGTTGGTGGTGCTTCGGCGACTGCTACTACCAGAGATGATTCAGGAGAGGTTGTCAGTGCACCACCTGCTGTGAAATCTCTGCCCCTTTACTTATCAGAGCACGTGCTGACACTGAGTTAATCAGTTTATCTGCAAGAACAACTGATTGACTTCAATACATGTGTATTTGTGCTACAAGCACAGCATCAGAGCAGGTTTTTAGCACTGCAGGTAACATAGTTACCCCTGTCAGATTTTCACTAAAACCAAATAAAGTGAACATGTTGATATTCCTGTCACGAAACTTGGAAGTTGGAAAAGAGTAGGAATTTAAAATGACATTGCACTTTTTTAGTTTCCTGTATTTAGTTAGTTTAATTAAGTTGTTATAACAACCAGAGGCATCATGCCCATTGAAACCCACATTTGTGGGTACATGTTTGCGTGTGTTGTGCACACTGTGCCCCCTTAAAAAAATAGGTGCATGACGCTTCTGATTACAACAGTCGCTTTTTGTCTTTTATTGTTTGGTAAATGTATGTTGATTTTATCACTTGCAATTTACTAATTTTTTTTTATGCAGCTCTTAGAGAATTTAAGTACTTTTATTTAAAGGATTTTTTCACTATGTGTGCTTTAATCCAAAGCATGTTAATTGCTAAGTACTTTATTTAAGGAATTGTTAACCTTGTGTGATTTATTTAATACAAAGCACGTTCATTGCTAGTTGGCTTGCTGTTTATCCTAAATAAACGTATAGCAAGTAATTAGTGTCTGCTCATTAATTATTCAACGTCAACTCAAACTAAGTTGTGTGCTGCAATCAATGAAGTGGTATAACAGACCAACGCCCCCCCCGCGTCGACTGTTATGTTAATAACCATCATATTTGGATTAAATGCATCCTAATGAACGTTGATCCATAGCATATGATTTGACACAAGATTTATGTTTGCTGAGCAATCTGCATAGGCAAGCATGGTAGGTATAATTTATGCATAACCATTGTTTTTAAAACGTACAATATGTAGTTATTGGCCGCTAGGGGTCTCTCAATCAAAACAATAGCAAAATATGTATTTGGATGACGTTGGGAAGTAGCGTGGGATCATTGGTTTTGTTATCGTCATCAATGACAACCCTCCATTCTAGCGTCTCCGGCAGAAAAAAATCATGCTACATGCTTAAAACATCTTAAAACCGGCATTTGTTTAGACTTCACTAACCTCATTATAGAATTATACACTTTGAAATGCATTGATCTTCAGACTTT
Organism: Umbra pygmaea; assembly: GCA_016801145.1. Lineage (NCBI taxonomy): Eukaryota > Metazoa > Chordata > Actinopteri > Esociformes > Umbridae > Umbra > Umbra pygmaea. Next base: position 13,923 of record JACXGM010015083.1, on the reverse strand, counting down.
TATTTTGAATGTTTTGTCATTGTACCGATCATATGATGTAATCTGAAGTGTTGCTAACAGAATACTAGTTACAGTATTTGCTGTTATAGAGCAAGCTACATATGCAAGCATGGTATGTATAATGTTCACATATGCATTGTGCTTAATAACCTCTGGTCTTAGTACAGTTACAAGTGTAAAACACATCTCACACAAACACAGCAACTAAAAACAGCAAGTCTTCATAACGAGACTGATCAAGGAGTAGGCCAGGTTGTTTGTTTACCCACTAGAAAAAAAATAATCCGTCAAAAACAGCCTAGAGTACAATTAAATTTAAAGTTTACGTCACTTAAATTTAGCATAAATAAGTAGGTGATAAAATGTTACAGTTAACTAACAGTTAATGTTAGTTAGGTAGCTGCTTCAAAACTTGACTGTCTCCCCATTCAAATCCAGACCAAAGGTGTTTTGAGAGAACTGAATAACCTTGACCCCTGAAAATCAGATGGACTTGATAATCTGGATCCTTTTTAAAAATGAAATAATTGCATCTCCCATCACTAGCCTTTTCAACATCTCCTTTCCTTCTTCAGAGATACCTATAGACTGAAAAGCTGCTGCAGTAATTCCCCTATTCAAAGGGGGCAACACTACAGACCTGAAACTGCGTCAGACTTATCTCCATTCTGCCATGCCTCTGTAGAAGTCTTAAAGTCTTTGAAAGTCATGTCAACAAACAGATAATAGACCTTTTTGAGTCTCACCACAGCCTCTGATATACAATCTGGCTTCCGAGCTGGTCGTGGGTGCACCTCAGGTTCTAAATGACATCATAACAATCATCGACCAAATACAATATTGTGCAGCTTTCTTCATCGAGCTGGCCAAGCCTTTTGATACTGTCAATCATAGCATCCTTATTGGCAGACTCAAGGACCTGGGTCTCTCAAATGAGTGCCTTGAAAGGTTCACTAACTACTAGGGCTGTAACGATATGTGATATGAAACTGAAATCGCAACACTCAGATCCAAGGCAGAATCGCGATACACCCCTTCCAACTCTCAGAGTTATCCTTCCTCTCCAGATCTAATGCAACCATATCTTTAAATTACTATTGGTATTATTTGAAGTGAACATTATAAAATACGTAGATCTACACCACAAAACTAGTTGATGATAAATTATTACATTTTACTTGTAAGCATCCTCCAATTACGTGTCATCTGACTACCTTTCCAATGATGTGACCCCTACCTGCAAAAGTTGAGCTAGTTGAAGAACATGTCTGCAGATCATTAAAAGGGCTTAAACAATCTTAATTTCGTTTTCAAAAAGTAAGGTCTACAAATGTATGAAAAAGAAATTCGACAAGGAATTCGACATTCATGCTATTTTTGTTCAATTGTATTTTCGAAAGAAGCCATAAGCGCTTTCTCTGAGCAACATTTAGTTAGCAACTGCTGGCAGATTATAGTAATAGCAGGTGATTGCGGCAGCTCCATGACTTTACCTCACAGCAACTGTTACGTCCTTAGGGAACTAGTAGTGGGTACAGGTTCTCTCTCCCGCTCTCTCTCCCGCTCTCTCTCCCGCTCTCTCTCCCGCTCTCTCCCGCTCTCTCCCGCTCTCTCCCCCCCTCTCCCCCCCTCTCCCCCTCTCTCCCCCTCTCGCTCCCTCTCGCTCCCTCTCGCTCGCCCTCTCTCTCTCTCTCTCGTTCGTTTGTTCGTTCTCTCTCTCGTTCGTTCTCTCTCTCCTTCTCTCTCTCCTTCTCTCTCTCCTTCTCTCTCTCCTTCTCTCTCTCCTTCTCTCTCTCCTTCTCTCTCTCTCTCTCTCTCTCTCTCATATACATTCTCACGTAGGTAATTCCCCTGTTAAATACAGTAGGTAGACGCGGGCGGCGGTCACCCTATTTTTTTTTAAGCGTAGGGTCTATGTATTGTTTTGATTTGACCGTTCGCACCCCTTCTCCCAGGTGGGTAAGTTAAATTGTTAGATCAGACACATACGTATTGTACAGGGAAGGTCGTGTTTGTCAGCGTTATCCATTCCAGTACATACCTATTAAGGGTATTCCATGAGGTATCCGTGTTAATTATATATATATATATATATATATATATATATATATATATATATATATATATATATATATATATTATTGTGTCTGAAATTCCGCTTACTGTGCGTGCTATGTCCTGCCATATAAATTATACACCTTGTTATATCTACTACTTAGTATTGTGTTGTTGGCTCCTTACACATTTTTTTTAGTCCATCTCCCACGGACGGGCCTATGAGATGTGTGGTGTATTGCTCGTAGACAGTTACAATCAGTCGGGTTGTAGCAAGCTACCGGACGGGTTGTAATAATTGGGGGCTCATGCGGGATCCTTCTGGGTCCGTGTCTGCTAATGTTTTTTGATTTTTTTTCTCTCTGTAGTGTTTCATGATGGCTACATCGCTTTTCTCCATGTTTGTTGCGGCTCCATCAGTGAGGTTGCTGGATCAGTGCCGTAAGGTCGATCTTGGGGGTCTGATTGATCATTATTCACTTTCTGTGTCTAGGCCTCTGGTTTAAACGGAGCTGCGTCACAGGGTGTGGGACTGTTTGGTGGAGAGGCAAGTGTTACCCGGCTTAGAGGGTAAGCTCTCAGGGGTGGGGTTGGATGAGCATGAGTCAGAAGGGGGGGGTGGCGATTAGGGAGTCAGAAGGGGGGGGTGGCGATTAGGGCTGAACGATGTTGTGTTTTAGCATCGACATCGCGATGTGCGCATGTGCGATAGTCACATCGCCGGAACATGCGATGTGAAGAAGGGTAGCACTCAATGACAGTATAGGTAGCACCACAGTTTACACAAGTCTGTTGTATGGTTTGTTGCTGGGATGACATGCACGCTCCACATGCCTGCACAGTGATTGGTTCGCTGTGATTGGTTGTTGTGCCGCTGCTCACAGCCAACATTTTCTGTCACTGGCAGAGCTGTACTAGCGAAAAATGAGCGACGAAGAGGATATGCATTACGCAGGAAAAAAAGGATGGTTTCGTACCAAAAATAAGGTCAAAATCTTTGGGACTATTTCAGCTACAAAATATAGGATGTTGACCAAAAACAGGTACTTTGTCAGGAGTGTTATAAAGTTGTGGCTACAAAACAAGGAAAAACCACCCATTTGTCTGATCACTTAAAACGTACAAAATCTAATTTCGGATGTCAATCAAAACAAAACACTATTTACGATGCCTTTGCCAGTGTGACATCTTAACAGAAAGGCTGTTAACGACAGAAATAAATAAAAAATGCGATAACGTTTCATATCGTAAAGATATGTTGCAATTACACGCCGTCGCATTTACCTAGCCATGATTATGATGATGACCAACACTGTTTTATGTTGGCACGTTGGCTAAAGAAAGTTGACTTAAAAACAAAAGATTGTGAACTAAAATGCTTATAAGTTCTATTATAAACCAATCGGGGCTTAGTGTAAAGCTGCTGTTTTATAAAAAATGTGTACTGCTTTTCTGTTTTCAGAGACTGAAGCTTGTTTATTAGTGAAATTATTAGTATCATGGAATGGTAGTTTTTGACTGTAGCCTACATTGATGGCTTGCAATATCGCAATATATATCGTTGGGAAACAAAACATTGCAATGTAATTTATTTCCAATATCGTGCAGCCCTAGTGGCGATGTCATGGGTGGAATCAGTCAAATTGATGGTGAGGCTGTCAAAGCCTTTTGCTTTGCCCCAAGTTGTGCCTTTGTCCAGTCCGAGTTCAGGTCTGGAGGCTCGTGTTCGTATGCGCATTGCCTGTCTCCAGATGGACGAGCGCGTACACGCATACTTTTCAGCTAGAGGTACGGAAACTAGAGATTGAGGCTGACCTTTGTCGGCGCAGGCTCGAAATGGAGAAAGTTGCCTTGGCTAATGTCCCAAAGGCTGCGTCAGTGCTTCAGGGTCAGTCGGTGGAGCGTTTTGACATCAGCAAACATATCACATTGGTTCCTCCGTTTAGAGTCAGAGGTGGATTCTTATTTTGGTGTTTTTGAGCGTATAACAGAGTCTTTGAAATGGCCCAAAAATGTGTGGCCTTTGCTCTTACAATGTAAATTACTTGGCAAAGCCCAGGAGGTTGTGTCAGCTTTAACTCTCAAGGACAGTTTAGAATATGAGTATGTGAAAGATGCGTGCCTATGAGCTGGTGTCCGAGGCTTATCGTCAGAGATTTAGGAATCATAAAAACGGGTCAAATCGGACGTATGTAGAGTTTGCCCGTCAGAAACAAACTTTATTCGATAGGTGGTGTACTGTCAGTAAATGCTCTGATTTTGCATCTCTTAGGGAGTTGACCCTGTTGGAGGAGTTCAAGAATAGTCTGCCCAACCGCCTGGTAATATACTTAAATGAACAACAGGTGGCAACGTTGTCCCGGGCTCCCGTGCTAGCTGACAAGTTCGCACTAACGCAAAAGACAGCGTTTACTATGCCCCGTATGGAGGGCAGGCTTTTAAACGCCCAAGGAGTTGCTCCGAGCCGGAGTTTGACGGGGGGTTCCTCTCCTCGTTTATTAAGTAGGGAGCGAGAATGCTATTATTGTCACAAAAAGGGGCATATTGTTGCGGAGTGTATGAAACTACAATGTCGGCCAGCCGCCCCTCAGGCATACCTATCTAAACCGGTGGGGTTAGTATAGACATTATTTCCAGATAATCCGCCTTTGCCTGTTGCGTTTAGTCAGTCACATTATTCAGGATATGACCCGTTCATTTCTCAGGGTGCCATCTCACTCACTAGCGACTATAAGACGCAGGTACCCATTACGATTTTGAGGGATACTGGTGCGTCACAATCGGTCCTAGTTGCAGATGTGTTGCCCTGGTCGGAGGAATCTTCTTGTGGTTATAGTGTTGTGTTACAAGGGATATGGATGGATTATGTGACTGCTCCCGTGCACTACGTTTATCTGCAGTCTGACTTGATTTCTGGCCGTGTCAAAGTAGCTCTCCAGGGATGTTTGCCTGTGAAAGGTGTAGGGGTGTCACGATACCAAAAATTCAGAAGTCTGTGCCAATACCAGTAAAATTACACGATTCTCGATGCCGATTTCGATACCACGGTAAAAAAAAGGATTTTCTAAGATTCCAACTACTTGAACTTGAAACATTTATTAAAACACTTGAAAAATATAACAAGCTATAAAAAACATTTGCAATATAGCATAGAACAACATAATAAAGTCCAAATAATGCTCATAGTGCAACAACTACTCCCCAGACACATTCCAGACAGCTTTTCAAAAGGTACTGTGCAAAAACAACAACAGTGCAAAACAAAACGGTGGATAAAGCTGTGCAGCCATTCAGCTAACAAGATAAACATGTTTTTTTTTTACAACATTGCGCACCGTTTCTTGGCTAGTTTAAGGTTTTTGGAGAGCAAAGGTAGCATGTCAACATGGTATTGGGTAAGTCATGTTGGAGGTGATTTCCAACCCTGTGGCGGGTTCTAACATGAGTGGTATCCACAGATTGTTTCCTGCGTGTGCCGTGACACGCGCTCAGTCCGGTAGAACGGGGAAGGTCATAGGATTGAAGGATACCGTGTTTGCCTCATTCTTGGGGGGGGATTAGGTGTTGCCTTCTCTGTTGCCTTCTCATGGCGCTAAGGAGTATGAGGCACCCGCACTGACAGCCCAGAGGGCGTCTAGTTTACCCATTACGCGCAACGGCCTAATACAATCACAGACAGCTGACCATAGTTTAAGTAAGTGTCGCTCCTCGGTAGTGGATCCGTTAACGGTTGGTCAGAAGACAACCGCTTATGTGTTAGAAGATTATCCAAACGGATCAAGGTACGCACTTAAGGTGCCTAAGGAGAATCTGGTAAGGGAGTCTGACTCCTCCAAGAACATATTGGAATATGTGAGCCACCTCCTGGAGCTTTTGCGTTCAGCGTGCGCTTTAGTCCGTTACGCCCTAATTTTAGCCGAAGGGCGGATGAAGGAACGCTATGATAAAGGTGCGGTTTGCCGTACCCTGCGGCCAGGCGACCAGGTTTTGGTGCTGCTGCCTATTCCTGGATCCTCGCTGTCGGCTCGTTTTTCTGGTCCCTATGTTGTGGTCAAAAAGATAGGGGTAAATGATTATGTTATTATGATCTCCACGGTTGCTCCGGTAGTGCTGGTACCAGGTTCGGCTGTTGCCACGGTGGAGGACAATGGTTTGGTTTGGCTTGTAGCCTCACAACAGAGTCCACGATTGGGTAACTCGAAAATGCTGTCCTCTATGCCTACCCATTTTGTCTATTTGGATGACGAACAAAAGAACGATGTGGTCATGTTGATTAATGAGTTCCTTGTTTTGTTTTCTGACGTTCCTAGCCGTACGTCAGTATTAGAGCATGCTATCAATGTTGAGGACGCCGCTCCTGTTAAACAGCGTGCGTATTGAGTTAATCCTTCCAAAAGGCAGAAAATGAGGGAGGAGGTGGACTATCTAACGGAAAACGAATTTGCTGTTCCTAGTTCTAGTCCATGGAGTTCACCCTGCATTTTAATTCCAAAGCCAGACAGGACGTCAAGGTTTTGTACAAATTATCGTAGGGTAAATGCTTTGACGGTACCAGATTCCTATCCTTTGCCGCTTATGGAGGATTGTGTGGATGCCATTGGTTCTGCTGCCTATGTCACCAAGTTGGATTTGTTAAAAGGATATTGGCAGGTTCCGTTGACCGCTAGGGCCTCTGTGATCTCTGCTTTTGTTACGCCCGATAGCTTTATGCAGTATAATGTAATGGCTTTCGGTATGCGTAACACTTCAGCCACTTTTCAGCGCCTGGTGAACACGGTGTTGTGAACACTGATGTCCCTGACTGTTGTGCGTACTCAGACGATGTAGTTATCAGCTCTGCTGTTTGGTCTGATCATGTTCGGTCTGTTTGGTCTGTGTTCGAACGTTTGGCGTTGGCGTCTCTGACTCTGAACTTAGCCAAATGTGAGTTTGGTAAGGCTACGGTCACCTATCTGGGGAAAACGGTGGGTCGTGGTCAGGTGCGTCCTGTGTCTGAGAAAGTGTCAGTTATAGCTTCATTTCCGGTGCCTACTACGAGACGTGAGTTGCGTCGGTTTTTGGGTATGGCCGGTTATTACAGGTCTTTTTGTAGGAATCTTTCCTCCATAGCCGCTCCATTGACCTGTTTACTTAGCCCGGCAGTAAAGTGGGGATGGTCGGTTCAGTGACAAGATGCATTTGGAACCATAAAATCACTATTGTGCAGCTCTCCTGTTCTCGCTGGTCCTGATTTTGCCAAACCGTTCAAATTGGAGGTGGATGCCAGTTCGGTTGGGGCTGGTGCTTTTCTGTTACAGGAGGATGGGTCTGGCGTTGACCATCCTGTGTGTTATTTTTCCCGCAAATTCACCCCAGCTTAGATCAGGTATTCCACCATAGAACAGGAGACCCTTGCTTGGTTGTTAGCGCTCCAGTATTTTGAGGTTTACGTGGGCTCGAGTGCGTTGCTTGTGGTGGTGTATACCGACCACAGTCCGTTAGTTTTTCTGGCTAGTATGTACAACCACAACCAGCGTCTTATGCGTTGGGCCTTGTTGGCCCAGAGTTATAACTTGGAGGTCCGGCATAAGAAGGGGTCGGATAATGTCTTTGCGGATGCCCTGTCTCGAGGTTAGACTGTGGTGGTTGTCCTAGTATCGCTGGTTGGTTATGGTGGTGTTTCGGATTGGGGTGGAGTGAGGTTTGTGGTTACGCAGTACCGGTGGTCTGCTTTTTTATGGGAGGGGGTGTTACGTCCTTAGGGAACTAGTAGTGGGTACAGGTTTTCTTTTTTATCGGATGAAAATTGAGTAAATTGCGCAAAAATAAATTTGTGTAGCTAGCTACTTAAGTATAAACTTTGCCATATCTTGGCCAAAAAAAAGCAATCATTGTAAAACTTTAGATTCTTGTTTGACATGACCATCTGAGGCTCCCCAACAAATTTTATGAAAATTGTCTACTAGGGGGTGCTATAACAATGAAAAGTTTATATCTCATCAACGGCTCATCCGATGTTTACCAAATTTTGAGGCTACCATCTAGGGCCACTCTTGAGGCCACCCTTACAGTGGGGTACTGATTTGTCAAAAGGGGCGTGGCCTATGGGACCCAGTTTTGGATCCACCCCTTGTACTTATGTGAGTAACTTCAAATTTACAGTGTAGATGTGCAATGGTTATCGGACCTCACATACCAAAAATGACATGTGTGAAGTTTCTTTTCTTGGTTTTCCTGTCTCTGTTTGCCATGATTTCTCAGTCAATGAATATAAATTTTGGGGCGTTTCACTGACTATTTATGGGCAATTATAGGCGTGACATGCAGCCGCAAAAGCTGCGCCATATTTAGATTTGATTGTGATTTATAAAAGGAAAACGGCGTAGGACGTGCGTGCGCACGATTTTATAAATCTGAATATTTCTTTGCGTACGCACGTCCTATATTTCGTCCGTATGCCACTTCTAATGCAGATCCACCGCAAAGTTTTATAAATGAGGCCCCTGAACAGTGAAAGCAAATTACTAAAGACCTTGTATCTTGGGTGTTATGACATTTTCCAGCTTTTGCGTCACAGCCATTGTGCCTTTGGTTCCGATTTCATAGGTTCTGCTTTTGTGGGCTCCGCGGGTCATCGGGGCGACTTGCACCGGGGGGACTCGCCAGGGATGGCTTGGACCCAGTCAAAACTGCTATTGTTCTTTGGTCAGTTTATACAGGTTTTTTTAAAGTTATTTACTAAAATTTTAAAAAAGAATATTTTTTTCTCTCACCCCCCCAAAAAAGAAGCAAAATTTGTATCGAATTGTGGGTCAAAAACCGTGATACGAACCAAATCGTGAGTTTGATGTATCGTTACAGCCCTACTAACTACTTTTCTGATAGGTTTCAGTGTGTTAGGTCGGAGGGCCTGCTGTCTGGACCTCTGGCTGTCTCTATGGGGGTGCCTCAGGGTTCGATCGTAGGGCAGATTATTTTCTGTATACATCAAAGATGTTGCTCTTGCTGCAGGCAACTCTCTTATCCATCTATATGCAGATGACACCATACTATATACAGGGGTTTAGTGGTAAAAAAAGACGTGGGTAAACCATACATTCTGTGATCAGGTGGACAACGACACGGTCACCGGTAGGGATGTCACGAGAACCGATACTACCAAAACCTTCCTGTTCTATGACAAAACGCAGACAATGCCCATTTTTCAAAGCACCGTAGGAACCGTTAGCGAAGATGCCAGTGTTAGCTAGCTTTGTCAGCAGAGGAAAACTGAAAATAGCAGGAAAAATCAAAAGGAAACAAAATGGCTTTGCCTCCAGTTGTGAAAATGTGTAGTCTGCTTCGTTCTGCGGACGATAATGTACTTTTTTCATTGCCACACTTGAAATGGGTGCACCATTCCCAGAGGTACTGCAATATCGAGTCGATGCGTTGAGCGGACAGAGCAAGCCCCGCTTCCGACTGCCTGTTCGAAAAATCTATTTAATAAAAGAACCTATGATTCAAAGCATTTATTATCCAATACAGCCATACACATGGGACCAATGCCCAACACATTCATACACAATCATTCGCGACTTACCCAAGACCATGTTGACGTGTTAGTTAGGTTCTCTAAAAACCTTGAACTAGCCAAGAAAAGGTGTGCAATGTTGTGAAAAAACATGTTAATCTTGTTAGCTGAATGATTGCACTGCTATATCTACTGTTTTGTTTTGCACTGTAGTTGTTTTAGCACAGTATCCTTTGAAAAGATGTCTGGAATGTGTCTGGGGACACTAGTTGCACTATAAGCATTAATTGCACTTCATTATGTTGTTCTATGCTATATTGCACATGTTTTGTTATGACATTATGATCTTTTTCAAGTATTTTAATAAAGAAGGTAATGTTTCAAGTTCAAGTACATGGAATCTTAGAAAATCCTTTTTTTAAGGTAGTATCAAAATCAGCATTGAGAATCGTGTTATTTTACTGATTATTGGCACTGACTACTGAATTTTTGGTATTTTGACACCCCTAACTGTGAGTAAATATTTTTTGTCAGATGTGGACATATTAGCAGAATCGCAATACTGAACGGGTTTGTTTACAATGCACTAAACTCAGCGCTAACCTCACATTATTACGTGGATTTTTATTTTTGTCACCGCTTTTGTAAATCTGATATCTTAGCTACATTCGTGAGATTCTAAGATTTCTGCACATACCAGACATGTCTATGTACAGTAAATGTAGCATTTCTGTGAAAAGTGGTTGTGAATCGCATTTTAGAACCCTGGGTGTTCCGCCGGCGGTACACCTCTCCCTAACAGGTTAGGGTCAAGTGCCTTGCTCAAGGACAAAACAACATTTGCCACAAACCTTCACTAACCACTGAGCCATCTGACCTGCCTTCACTTGAAATATTCTCATTTGCAGCAACGGTCTGGAGTATAGGAGGCAGGAGGGCAGGGCATAATTCGGTTGACATGATGGTTTGATGGACAGATTGGAAGTTTGGCCAGGACACTGGGTTTAACACCCTACTCTTATGATGAAGTTCCATGTGATCTTTAGGTAACACAGAGAATAAGAGCACCTGTTTAATGCCTCATTCAAAATACTTCAACTTACACAGGGCTGATGTCCCCTTTACTGCCATAGGGTATTGGAGATGATCCTTAGACCAGATGGAGGAGTGGGAAAAATAAAAGATGTACTTTGTCCAAACAACAAACCAAAACAATAACAAAAGATGTACTTTGCATTAAAAAAGCAAACATCACTATACTAATATATATTTGTTAGTTGTGTACTTACATTATCCCAAATGTTTCCACCAACTTTCAAACACAGAGAAATTTGTAATTTAATACGAAGACACGGGACGTTTCATTTTGTCTTCCGTCAATGGCGTCATATAACCTTTGGAACTTAGTTGCTCTAAGTTCCAGGGAACTGCCAAACGTAACGTGAATAAAGTTATAATATTTTTAACAATACATTACTTTGTCAGTGAACATTTTTTCTGCCGGAGACACTAGATTGGCAGGTTGTCATTGACGACAACAAAACCCATGATCCAACGCTACTTCTCGACATCATCGAAGTACATGTTTTGCTATTGTTTAGATTGAGAGACCGCTAGTGGCCAAAAACTACATATTATACGTTTCACCTGTAGAAGATTTTGCTCGTAATTTTATATAATTGCCCTGTGTAAATACTACTTATTTCTAATACACATTACACATTGATGGCGTGTTTGCAGCCCAAAATTAAACTGCATCAATTAAAATGTTAGCAATTACATTTGCCTTTGATCCAGTGAACATTTCTCTTTTGTAATGACTAACTCCCATCTCCATATTACACAAATAATACCTGTGCATCTCATGATCTCATTGTCATTCCTATGAAAAAAGAATAAACTGTGCTATTTTTTCTTTTTGCCTCTTTTCTAGGAAATGCGGTTTCTTCCCAAGATAATGACAATGTTTACATTTCAGGGATTTCTAACGGTAAGTTATATTGCTCATAAAACATTTAATCACAAATTTTTGGTTTGTGCCATCTTCCTTTGTATACTAAAGGCACATTTTGTTTTTTAGCATGTTAGACTTCATTTTCCACACACTGTTGTTGTTCAAGGATCATTCAGATCCCTCACACTTAAATCTGGCCCTCAAAGCCAGTTCCACTTTATTTTTTCATTGCAACCTTATAATCTGGGACATATTTACACCTGCGATACTAGGTGGGTTGAAGTAGTGAGAAGGTTGAACAGAAAACCAGCAGGCTGTGTTCCTCATAGTGTAAGATTTGAATATCCCTGATGCAGTCTGTTATTTTGGCAAAAGATGAATTTCTGAGATTTAATTAACCTTCTATCACACTCACCTAAAGGATTATTAGGAACACCATACTAATACTGTGTTTGACCCCCTTTCACCTTCAGAACTGCCTTAATTCTACGTGGTATTGATTCAACAAGGTGCTGAAAGCAGTCTTTAGAAATGTTGGCCCATATTGATAGGATACCATCTTGCAGTTGTTGGAGATTTGTGGGATGCACATCCAGGGCACGAAGCTCCCATTCCACCACATCCCAAAGATGCTGTATTGGGTTGAGATCTGGTGACTGAGGGGGCCATTTTAGTACAGTGAACTCATTGTCATGTTCAAGAAACCAATTTGAAATGATTCGAGCTTTGTGACATTATCCTGCTGGAAGTAGCTGTCAGAGGATGGGTACATGGTGGCCATGAAGGGATGGACATGGTCAGAAACAATGCTCAGGTAGGCTGTGGCATTTAAACAATGCCCAATTGGCACTAAGGGGCCTAAAGTGTGCCAAGAAAACATCCCCCAAACCATTACACCACCACCACCAGCCTGCACAGTGGTAACAAGGCATGATGGATCCATGTTCTCATTCTGTTTACGCCAAATTCTGATTCTACCATGTGAATGTCTCAACAGAAATCAAGACTCATCAGACCAGGCAACATTTTTCCAGTCTTCAACTGTCCAATTTTGGTGTGCTCTTGCAAATTGTAGCCTCTTTCCTATTTGAAGTGGAGATAAATTTTACCCGGTGGGGTCTTCTGCTTTTGTAGCCTATCCGCCTCAAGGTTGTGTGTGTTGTGGCTTCACAAATGCTTTGCTGCATACCTCGGTTGTAACGAGTGTTTATTTCAGTCAAAGTTGCCCTTCTATCAGCTTGAAGCAGTTGGCCCATTCTCCGCTGACCTCTAGCATGACAAGCTCTAGCATCACAAGATGCAAGACTGCCGCATACTGGATGTTTTTCCCTTTTCACACCATTCTTTGTAAACCCTAGAAATGGTTGTGCATGAAAATCCCAGTAATTTAGCAGATTAGGAAGTACTCAGACCGACCCGTCTGGCACCAACAACTATGCCACGCTCAAAATTACTTAAATCACATTTCTTTCCCATTCTGACATTCAGTTTGGAGTTCAAGAGATTGTCTTGACCAGGATCACACCCCTAAATGCATTGAAGCAACTGCCATGTGATTGGTTGAGTAGATCATTGCATTAAGGAGAAATTGAACGGGTGTTCCTAATAATCCTTTAGGTGAGTGTATTTCACTGTTTATTTGAATGCATGAGCGTTCTACTGCAGTCGATGGCTATGGACCAAAATGTTTCTCAACCATTTCCACGTAATATTCTAAGGACAAAAATGATTTCTGGGGGCTTAAATAATGTGATGTTTTCTTTTTCTATAAACATTGCTAGTTGGGTATTGACTACTTCAGCTCTGATGAAATGGAATAGAAGTTTGCATATTACTGCACCGGCAACTGAATGTCCATATTTTTCTTATACCATACCATACCATACCACTTTATTTATATAGCACAATTTAGACAAACGGCAAGGTTCCCAAAGTGCTTTACAAGGATAAGAGCAAAAGAGAAGAGCAACAAATAACATCAATAATAACAGCAACAACAAAGACCACAACTGACTCTCATGGTGAATCAAACGCCAGAGAATAAAAATGTGTTTTCAAGCGAGATTTAAAAATGTGGAGGGTGGGTGCCACTTTAATATGTGGAGGTAAATCATTCCACAGTTTGGGGGCAACTGCTGAAAAAGCCTCTGGTCTTTAGCCTGGTCCTGGGCACATTAAGCCGTAGCTGATCAGCAGACCTCAGCGACCTTGACGGGGTGTAGATATGCAAGAGCTCAGAGATGTACTGAGGTGCCATCCCATTTAATGACTTAAAAACAAACATCAAAATTTTAAATTGTATTCTAAAATGTACAGGGAGCCAGTGAAGTGAAGCCAGAATGGGAGTAATATGTTCGTGTTTCCGGGTCCCTGTTAAGAGACGAGCAGCTGCATTTTGGACCAACTGTAGGCGTGAAAGGGA
>JACXGM010015082.1:0-12812 GCA_016801145.1 Umbra pygmaea | reverse complement strand
ATACACTAAAGTCTAGTGACACTAAAAGCCTATTGCGGTGCTTGCGTCACTCCCTTATCCCTCCTACCAGTTCCTATGGCCACTTGACCAGTGCGAATGCAAATAGCAAAACCTGTTTTTGGGGAGAGTAGTTAGTAGAACTGTTTAGAAGTGGACTGTTCCTATAACTACGTTCCTGTAACTACTTGGTCGGAAAGCGGCTAATGTCTGCCTGAAGTCTGGAAACAAGATGCTTGGTTTCTTCCCTGGTGATACTTTGCCAGGCCTTTACAGTCTCTTCAGTTCCTGTTTTTTCTAGGGTTTGAAGCCGCAAACACACAGGTTTTGGTTAAACGCTCCGGTCAGACCAATTGCGGCAGTGCATCACAGATGCTTAAACGCAACAATAATTTCAGCATGCATTCACTATACGCTGGAACGCGATGGAGGAACAAATATTTTATTGCAGTCTCTACGAGTTGTTGTTTGTATGACACGTTTGCCGATAGCTACAGAGTCAATAACAAAATAATTGAACTGCCCAGCCTGCTTACTTATCCAAATCCACTCTACAAACCTTGGCTGTTGGTTGCTGGTTGTTGGGGCACATCCTCCATGTACAACAGCACAATTACAATGCTTTTCTCAATGTTCAGTGTGATTTCCCATCACAGAGAGTCTGTAATCTCATCAATCCTTGTAAAAATTCCCTCCCCCTCCCATACAGTTTCTCCTTGTGCAAAGTGCGCTGAATTGTTGAACGATGCACAGTGACACCATCTGCATCATGATGATGTTGTAGGTCTTTGGAGGTGGTCTGTGGGCTGTTTTTGACCATTCTCACCATCCATAGCCTTTGCCTCTCTGATATTTTACTTAGCTTGCCACTTCTGGCCTTAACAAGAACTATGCCTGTGGTCTTCCTTTTACTCACTATGTTCCTCACAGTGGACACTGACAGCTCAAATCTCTGCAATAGCTTTGGACACTGACAGCTCAAATCTCTACGATAGCTTTTTGTAGCCTTCCTCTAAACCATAATGTTGAACAATCTTTGTTTTCAGGTCATTTGAGAGTTGTTTTGACGCCCCCATGTTGCCACTCTTCCGAGTAGAGTCAAACAGAACAACAACTTCCAATTGGCCACTTTAAATACCTTTTCTCATGATTGGACGCACCTGTCTATGAAGTTCAAGGCTTCATGAGCTCACCATACCAATTGTGTTTTCCAAGTAATCAGTGCTAGGTAGTTACAGGTATTCAAATCAACAAAATGACAGGGGTGGCCGAATTTATGCACCTGTCTAATTTCATTTTGATGCATATTGCACATTTTCAGTTAATCCAATGATCCTCATTTAACTACCGAAATATTTCTGTGTCCTTCAGTTAATTTGATATAGATCAAATTACACCCAACTATTTATGAATGAAAATCATGGAAATTGTCAGTGGTACCTAAACTTTTGCATACGACTGTTCATTGGCAGCCATACGTGCCCATACCATAACACTACCTCCACCATGCATCACAGATGAGGTGGTATACTTTGGATCATGAGCAGTTTCCTTTCTTGTCCATACTCTTCTCTTCCCATCATTCTGGTACAAATTGATCTTTGGGGCCTATCTTGCACCTGGCGCAACGCAGCGCAATGCCCGAATGCAAGTGTCTTTGGTAGTTTAAGACTGACGCAGTTGTCAATATCCCGTCTGGCGTCCGCATTGTTTAAATAGCATGTGCACCAGTGCCCATATTTGCACCCATGGGTGTGCTGGTCTAACAGGGAGGTGTGTTCAGGATAATTCTGGGTGTATTGCTATCTCGAGGAATCAGAAAGTGATCGCCCCATTAACCAACAAAAACCTAGTCTAAAGTCAATGGCGAAGAATGTAATTGTAATTTTAACAGCAAATTAGTCAAATGCACCTAGGGGTATGCACAGCGAGTGTAACACTATGCTTGTTGCACACACACAGGGAAGCACAGCAGCACACAAACATGCAAAATATTAGAAATAAAAAATATTACGGTGCAAATCCGCCATCATAATAGCAATGTGCGAAAGGTACAAACGTGCCTGGCTCTTTAAGGGAATGGGAGAGGAATCTCTGATTGGTTTATTGCATGTTACGCCCAAAACACACCTATGAATTAATGAAGACACTTAGTAGGCCAAACTCTTTTAGGCCATGCGCCTGGCCCATGAACCCTTTTGTCACCGTCAAACTAGCAAAATTGGATATGGCCACGCCCAAAGCGCACTTTCAGCCTTCCTGTTTTTGAGGCTTACCAATGGTTTACATGTTGTGGTAAAACATATATATTTTCTCTGGTGAAGTCCTCTCTTGATTGTTGCCTGGCACAGATACGCCTACTGCCTGGAGGGTGTTCTTGATCTGCCCCACTATTATGAAGGGGATTTACACCAAAAAGAAAAAAAAGAAAAAGAAAAGGTAACACTTTATTTTGAGAGTCCAAAAAGTATATCTGTAGATGCTCTACAGATTATCTGCAGACTATCAACGACATTTTAACAAACTATCTACTAACCCTAACCCTAATCCTAACCTTAACCCTTCCCTTAATGTTAAGCCTAACCTTAACCATTACCCTTAAACATATTCTAAACTTACCCCTACCCTTAAATTACACAATTAGTTGCTTATCAACAGATAGTTTGTTGATAGTTTGTTGATAGTCATATCATCAACAAACTATCTGTAGAGCACCTACAGATGGAATTTCGGACTCTCCAAATAAAGTGTAACCAAAGAAAATTATATAAAGCAAAATAAGAATCCATACATCTCTTATAAAATAAGAGATAGTAAAATTGAGGAACACTGTGGTCCTATAACTGTAATATAACTGGGAAAAACAACTAGAGTCAGGACAGGTTTAATGATTGCAGAAGAAAACAAAAGAACTGGCAGTTCAAGAGAGATGGTGATACACTTTCATAAATCTGGTAACGGCTACTGGGAAGGGACGAAAATCGGGATGATCATTTTGAATGTTTTGGTCAGATACAGCATTGGCATGTTTGGCGTCGTAACAGAGATACAGAGAAGCACCTCATACCCGTGGTGTACAACCCGGCTCACTGAGAGCGACAAACGAAACAGTCCACACGCTGACAGAGGTATGAGTATAGCTATTGTATTTTAACTGCCAAAGAAAAACAGCATAAACTGTGTGGTGATTTTGTTTATTTGAATACCTGTAACGACCTAGAAATAATTGGACCTAGAATGACCTAGAATTAATTGGAGATTAATTAAACATGCAGAGTTTTTTTAGGTTGTGTCGAATCTCTATGATCTCAAACTATCGGTTGTATGCTTTCACCGAAAAAAGCACAACTTCAGTATCCTTTTTTCTCTAGAAATTCAAATGTTTTAAACTTTAAATTGGATTTAAGCATATCAGGTGATGTGCATTTGTGTATTGAGGGAGGGTGTGGCCTAAGGAGATCAACAGAGAAGCCCCTCACTGCAGTGGCTCAATGTGCCGAAATAGAGATTTAACTGACTCAGAGAAGTAATTTTTTTTAAAAGTCTTACAAGGAAGAAGACTAATATCAGTATGTACTGAACTGATTCTAACACAAAGATGGCAGTCCTGACATCTTGGGATACTTTCTAAATATATTCCTGTCAACTATTTGCAACCTAAACCTGCGTGTCTTCTTAAGGCTTTTGTTTTGTGATTCTTTCTCCCTGTCTCGGTTTCTCCGCCCACACGAAAGTATTATATTGTGAAAGTATTAACATATATTGTGAAAACATATATTTTTTATATGTGCCTATATTGTTTTATCTCATACATATATTTACATATTTGATTTTGGCCATTTTCAAATATGTTTTAATATGTCTAAAATATATGTAAATATATTGACATTTATGACAAAATTATAGGTGGTAATATGCATTAAACATATATATCTGCATTTGTATTGTTTCCTGTCATGTGTTAATTATATTATTTAGTTGTTTCTTTGAAGTACTTTTGCTGAGGAATTGCATTCATGTTGTTTTCATAATAGGTCTCTTTTGAAATGTAAACTTGGAGTACAAAGTGGGTCATTATGCTGAAACTGAAAAAGTGCTATATGTTGCTTGACAATGACTAAAGTCAAAACCTTGGTGTATTTATTAAACATTCCAGTAGATAGTGACACAATGGCAGTTGTATGATACTGCGAATAAAGGTCCTTGTAGATGAAGATGACTGACCATACCCAGTTGTTTCTTTGCTTTCAATACATTTTATTAAAATTTTGCAAATATATATTATACAATTTACACATATTGACACTTGTTTGTATAAGATCAGAATTGTTTTTTTTTCACAGTAGTTAATGTAATTCAATATGGCCTAAACTGGTGGTTATTTTTGGTTTGTTCCATTGCCAACAATAGTTATAAACTCACAAAACAAGGAGATTCTCATGAAAATAATGTCTTGAAGGTTTAATCCATCATGTGTTGATGAGAAATGCTTAAAATACTGCATATTCATATATTTCATTATCTTAACATATAATATTACATGTTAAAATATATAAGGTTATTGACTGACTGACTGACTGACTGGCTAGCTGACCGATTGACTAGGTGACCAACTGGTTAGCTAAACGACTGGCTAGGTAACTGGCTGGCTAGGTAACTGACTGACTGACTGGCTAGCTGACTGACTGACTAGGTGACCAACTGGTTAGCTAAACAACTGGCTGACTGACTGGCTAGGTAACTGACTGACTGACTGGCTAGCTGACTGATTGACTAGGTGACCAACTGGTTAGCTAAACGACCGGCTAGGTAACTGACTGGCTAGGTAACTGACTGACTGACTGACTGACTGACTGACTGACTAGCTGACTGTTTGACTAGCTTTTGAACTTGGCCTACCACTCCGGGTGTTAATCCAGTTGGAATCTGATCTGGCCCTTTTCAGTGGCTCCATCTCTTACTATGAGCTAGTCTGAGATTACAGTAATCTAATCCCATTCAGCCACAAGACAGGCATCGCCCAGCCGCCTCACTTTGTCATCCACTAAAATGCTGATGGCCTCTTGCAATAGGCCACCCACGCATCACTTACTGTAGCTAACAGTACACTAATACACACCTAGCTAGACACACATGAACACACACAGGCTGACACAGATACACAAACCTAGCTAGATATGCACACAAACCTAGCTAGACATGTACATACTGTACACAAACACCTATATAGACACACATACATACACCACACACACACACCTAGCTATAGCCACACATACCTAGCTAGACACACACAATCGCAAATGAAATTACCGGTGGCACTGGTTCACAACAAAGCCAAACCTCTCCCTCATCACATGTTTGGTAAATAATATCTTCCTCTCACACACTTGGGAGATGTTACATTTTAAAGTAGATGAACCTGTCTAAGCGTATCTAGAAGTGTAGCCTATTAGTGACAGCAGAAAGAGAAAGTGAGAGCGACCTACCAGTCCAAACAAGGCAGGCTTGTTAGCTCTTCACTGATATCATGACCTGGCTGTTTAACCTGCGTTTGCGGACAGGATGCCTGACTGCTTTCAAAAGCCTTGCCTGACCCGGAACCTGGCTGGCTGACCTTGTGCTTAACAGGTGTCTGGTCCTAAAGAGTCTCATGGTGTGGTTTAGGTCAAACTGAGTCACATCTTAGTCTGCTTACAAGCCTTTGGCTTGTCACCCCTGTTTTAACAGCCAGAACCTTGACTGAATGCATGTGTAATAACCAGAACACATGCTCAAACTGCACACGGTTTTCAGATCAAACTAAAGGCCTGTATGGAAACACTGCCCAATTACCCTAGTAAACACCTTGCTTACAAATAGCTTGTTCTATTGCCCAAGCACATTATCGCTTACCAATACACTTTCCCAAAATGTGAACAAATGTCATTTTAGACATTTAGTTAGCGTGGTGCATTTTAAGCATACACTCTCATCCATTTATCACACTTTCTCCCCTCTTACAATAAAAATAAGAAACAAAAAAGCCAATTGTCTTGTGTCCTGCAGCTCAGGGATACAATAACACAATACATTACCAAAGCCATTACCACACTAACCATACAGGCTCTTATAAGTGGACTTAAAGGCCTTCATATTGTGTAATATGTTTTCCCTGAGAGCTACATTGTTATTATCAGTGTCAGGATGGTATTTGGTTCAGGAGCTCAAAATAGCCTCATTGCAAACAGCTAAGTGGTGCACCCTACATCCAGCATGCATCCAAAATGGCACCCTAGCCAATTCCCTATAGTCTCGGAGCAGGAATAATGCACTGAAAAGGGAAACACTTTTTGAGATGCATTCTAGATTGGAGTCAATGAGCAGCATTGAGCAATTTTATGAACATATATATTGACATATCTAAGAACATTGTTGGTCAATTCAGAATTTAACCACCCCGGTAATGTAACAATTCTTCCTATCCAAAATGTAATCATATCAACCTGTATCTGCAGCTCAGTCTTATCAGAACAACACAGCGGTTTTGGATATATTAAAATCATTCAGCTTTTTTCCCCACACGTCTTGCTCAAGCAGAAGTTCTCATGGGTCAATGTGCTTGCGTACATGCTTGCTCACCTGACAGCCTTAAGTTATTTGAGTTAGTAGAGTGTGATGGGACCTGGATATCTCTGCTAACAACGCAGGGATGGTGGCCATTTTTGAAATACCAGCACTGCTTACTCCTGTTATCCAGAGCCATATGCAGGCTAAATGTCTTGCTCAATGGCAGACCCCAACTTAAGCTACCCACTGTCACTCTAGTATCTGGACAACTGAAACTGAAATTAGAATGGGGCAGATAATTCTAAATGTCAGGGCAGAGGGGTTCTGTAAATGCTCCCTTATTCCCCATATAGCGTACTACTTTTCAGGAGAGTTCATTACTATAGGGGATTCTTTGACACCACTTAGTTACTAGGGTACGAGCTGAGGGAACGCAGATAGACACCCAGACAGTGGTACACAATAGGCCTCTTCATTGCTTCAACAGTGTCTCCCTTCCCTGTTTTTCTCATTCTTTTTCTGCCTTTTCAATTGAAACAGATTGTCTGCCCATTTCCCTCCTTCTTTTTAATTCTTAGCTGTGTGTTTGTCCTTCACGTGATGTTATCATCACACCATTTATACAGATAGTGTGTTTGCCCTTTATTTAAGTTACTGTGACATCACTGGCACTGGTTTTGTCCTTCACATATGTTATCACACCATTGCTGCCAGTTTGTTTGTCCATAATTTGTTAGCACATTATATACCGACAGATTGTTTGTCCTTCATGTATGGTATTACATTATAATATACAATCCTGCACATAAGATTACATACCCTGGCAGAATTTGTAAGATGTTTATCATTCTATATAGAAAACATGAGTGATCAGGCAAAACAGAGTTATTTTATTGCATTCAAATGAAACTATAATGCATCACAGTTTAGCACAATAATTAAACAAAACATAAAAGAAAAAAAATAATTCAAAGTTTTAATAGCCTTAGTTCTTAATAATGTGTATTGCCCCTTTTGCATTAATTACAGTTTGCCGTCTTTTGTGATAGCTGTGGATAAGCCTATTATTTTCTCAGGTGGTAAAGTTGCCCATTCCTTTTGGCAAAGGGTCATCAGATGGCTCAGTGGATAGGGAATCAGCCTTGTAGTCGGAAGGTTGCCAGTTCAATTCCTGACTGTGCCAAATTTCGTTGTGTCTATGAGCAAGGCACTTTACCCTAAATTGCACCAGTGGTTGTCCCTGTATTCACTGTAAGTAGCTCTGGATGAGTAATGTCTGTGATATTACTAAAATGTAAATGTAAAAAAATGCTACAGGGTTGTCTGAACTGCACATTTCAGATCTCCACAAAGTGGCTCATTGAGGTCAGGCGACTGATAGCCACTTCAGAACCTTACATTTTTTCAACTGTAGCCACTGAAGAGTCGGCTTGGCCTTGTATTTTAGATCAGTGTCATGTTGGAAAGTCCAAGTGCGTCCCATGCGCAGCATTTTGACTAAATACCCTGTGCCGCTGCAGCCCACACACCCCCACAGCAGAGATCCGCCTCTATGCTTCACCGTAAGGATGGTGTACTTTAGGTCATAGGCCTTGTTGACTCCTCTCTTATGTTTGTGACCCTAAAGTTGAATTTTGGTTTCATCTTTCCAAATGACACCAGTTTTGTGGCTTGTCTAGGTGCTGTTGAGCATTTTGTAAGCAGGCTGTTTTGTGGCATGGGCGCAGTGATTTGCTTCCACGTGATTGGCTGATTAGATCATTGTGTTAATGAGCAGTTGAACAGGTGTACCTAATAAAGTGGCCAATGAGCGTATTATATTTTACAGTATTGAGAGGTAGACTGAACCAAAACATAGCATAGTGTATCTCTATGGGAGAGGAATACTGAACTAGAACACTTTTATTGCATTGCTATGAGACAAATTGTCTGAACTATTATATTTTATCTTTACAGGAGTAGTAGGCTGAACGAAAACACATTATACTATATCTCTGTAGAAACAGAGGGATTCATTGATTATAAACAGTGACACTGAAAACTGCCTTCAGACCCTTACCAACTGAAACAACACACACAAAAAACAACATTGTGATAAATTTAGATGCAAAGAAAAAAATCGAACTATGTAGATGGACCTAGACAGACATCAGGACACATCCACTAACACCTAGAGTCCTAGACAGACATGGTTGCCCTGGGAGACGCTCAGTCAGACAGCAGCACAGCACAGGGGGCAACAGACTGGGGAATGGAGCAACTCCAGGTCAAGGGTATTATTTTTAGCTTTCAGAATGAAGCAGTACTCTTTTTGTTTTGTTGATGCTCAGTTCCTGTCAGGGAGTGAGAGAGAAAGTGGAGAGAGAAAGAATGAACAGGGGGGGTGAGAGAGTGAGCTAAACTGAGGGGAGATTAAAAGAGGAGAGATGATGGGGGGTTACTTCCAGAAAAGGATATAGAGTTGAACTGGAAAGATTGAGACATAGTGTAGGCATCTTAAGTTAAACAATACAGAGAAACGGGGGAGATGGGGGGTGAGGGAAAGTTGTACATATAGGTGTTCTGTCATCATATAATACATGAATGTTTAATAATTCAGCAGCTTACAAATGGCACGTTGCAAAATATATGGACCATTGTTGCTCTTTTTCTCTCCTCTGAAACAGCTAAGTGTTTTAGTGTTCAGTCTACGCTGTTCTAGGATGCAGGAAATGGATATGTTTTGCATGTACAGCATATTTATTGTGCTGTGTGTGTTGCAACTGCCTACTTGCCTGCATCACCATGTATCACATAGCTAAATTTTTTCCATATTTGTCAGTTGCCAATCGAGCACCCTGTCAGTAGTTTGGTGGGTGTGTATCTTTGTGCGCGTCTGTGTGTGTGTGTCTGTGTGCATGTATGTCTGTGTCTGTCTGTGTGCGTCGCTATGTATGGGTGTGTCTGTGTGTATCTGTGTGCGTGTCTGTCTGTGTCTGTCTGTCTGCGTCGGTATGCATGGGTGTGTTTCTGTATCTGTGTGCTTGTCTGTCAGTCTGTGTATGAATGTGTGTGTGTATCTGTTTGCATGTCTGTATGTCTGTCTGTGTATGAATGTGTGTGTGTATCTGTGTGCGTGACTGACTGTCTGTCTGTGTATGAATGTGTGTGTGTATCTGTGTGCGTGACTGACTGTCTGTCTGTGTATGAATGTGTGTGTGTATGGGGTGGGGGGGCTGTGTGTATGTGTTTACGTGTGTAGCTGCCTTTGAAGTATGTGTGTGAGTCTGGGAAGTGTGTGAATCATCTGTGAGTGTGTGTGTGTGTGTGTGTGTGTGTGTGTGTGTGTGTGTGTGTGTGTGTGTGTGTGCGTGCGTGCGTGCGTGCGTGCGTGCGTATGGGTTTGTGTGTGTGCCTGGGAAATGTGTGTATCGTCAGTAAGTGTGTTTGTTTCTGTCTTGGAGTGCATGTGTGTTTGTGTGTGTTTGTGTGTGTGCCTGGGAAGAGTGTGCATTGTCTGTGAGTGTGTTTCTTTCTTTCTTTGAGTGTGTGTGTGTGTGTGTTTGTGTGTGTGCCTGGGAAGTGTGTGTATCGTCAGTGAGTGTGTTTGTTTCTGTCTTTGAATGTGTGTGTGTTTGTGTGTGTGTTTGTGTGTGTGCCTGGGAAGTGTGTGTATCATCAGTGAGTGTGTTTGTTTCTGTCTTTGAGTGTGTGTCTGTTTGTGTGTGTGCCTGGGAAGTGTGTGCTGGTTCAGGGGTTTCTGCAGTATCCACTACACTGGGGCCAAAAGCAGCATCACAGCAGAGTCATCACTGTGTGTCTGGCAGGCAGAGGCTGGGTGTTGCCTCGCCACTCATGCAGATGAAAATATACTTTGCCACTGCCATCTAGTGGTTTTAGGGGTGTAATGCTATTAAACAAGTCTGCTTGGTAATATTCTGAGAAGGCTATTCCTGCACAACCGGAGGCTGCAGTTTTAGGACCCCAGTTTTAGGACCCCAGTTTTAGGACCCCAGTTTTAGGACCCCAGTTTTAGGACCCCAGTTTTAGGACCCCAGTTTTAGGACCCCAGTTTTAGGACCCTAGTTTTCTGTGTCTAGATTGCAGCGTGATACAGACAGGTGATTTTTACTTTATATTATTACATCCATAAACCTTACCCTAACCTTAACCACTCGGAAACCTTGCTGTTAAGCCCATCTGAAATATATTTATGTGACAGACTTTTGAATGCTCCACTGTAAAGCGTGGTTTGTTCACTGGTGGTTGCCGTAGGTGTGAGACTTAACGTAAGGGTTATGTTGTGAACGGGGCTAGTTGAGTTCGGTGAAGTGATTACAAGTGGTGATTCCAGATTGTGACCGTGTTTCAGTTCCATATAATCATACTAACTACGAACCCAAAAATGACTCGGTTACATTTACATGCTACTAAGTGAAGAGTGAAGTCCAACTGAATATCTGGATATTTTAACCTGTAGTGGACATAATTTCACTGTCTAACGTTCCACTGTCTATAACATTTATTTAAATTAACAAAAACCTCTAAATTAGTAAAAGTCTATAGAAGGGACGGTTATTAATGTGCACGTTTCAAGCGCCAACACAAAAAACAAGGGTCCTGAAACTGCGGTCCTAAATCTGCAGCCTCCGGTTGTGCAGAAACATACTACTGAATATTCTTGTGAAGAGGGTTGACTTTTCACTCACTCAACTGTTTAGCCTTCAGCCCTGTGGTCCTCTATGGTTACATCTCAGCGTACGGTGATGATCTTTAGTGGGAGTACACACGCTCTGGCAGGCTGTGTGTGCTGTGGTAGAATGGTAGTGATTGTGTGAACTGATGGCTGTCAAGAAACAAGCCAGCTGTCTAGCGGTGCATAATAAATTCTGGAAAGTTTCACAGTTTTTTTAGAACTATGCCTGAAATCGGAGGAGAAGAAGCGTGGTTTACATGTGAATGTAGGGGGAAGTGAATTTAACTGACCCGGCTTTCTGGTATGTGTCTCCAGGACCGAAAGCTGACCAAGGCAGAGCAGCAGCGTTTTAAGGAGGAGGCAGAGATGCTGAAGGGCCTGCAACATCCCAACATCGTCCGTTTCTATGACTCCTGGGAGTCAGCGCTGCGAGGGAAGAAATGCATCGTCCTGGTTACTGAACTTATGACCTCGGGAACACTGAAAACGTGGGTAGAAGACCCACACACAGACAGACACAGACAGACAGACACAGACAGACACAGACACACACACAGACACACACACACACAGATACAACCCTATTCAACTCCAAATAAGGTAACAAAGAAATTGCAGCTCACATACTCCCTGTAATTTGTTTGCATTCATGAGGGTGTAGATATTCTGTCTGTACCTATATGATCTCACTTCAAATGAAACATATCTCTTTACATTTTGGTTTAATGAAGCTTCTATAATTCCTACATAGAAACATTACAAATCATATGTCACCTAATGTCATCATACATTGTCTATGTTTATTTTATTGTACGTCTTAAAAAAGTTTTTTTTTAATTTAATTACTTTAAATTACTTGTCCAACCGAGAAGAGTTCTCCAGAACTTATATCCTACAGGATGGTACCTTCATAAGGTTGGCTTGTGTGATGAAGGTAAGAAGACCAAGGCAGGGACACTTGTTCTTCAATTTAATCAGAACGTAAATACACACAAGATAACAATTGAAGGAATTAACAAAAGCAAAGGCCTCTAAGCTGCACAACAGATATATACATAGCTACTATGCTCTAACGCACCATACTATGCTCTATCGCACCATACTACGCTCTAACGCACCATACTACACTCTAATGCACCATACTACGCTCTATCGCACCATACTACGCTCTAACGCACCATACTACGCTCTAACGCACCATACTATGCTTTATCGCACCATACTATGCTCTATCGCACCATACTATGTTCTATCGCACCATACTACGCTCTAACACACCATACTACGCTCTAACGCAACATACTATGCTCTATCGCACCATATTTACCGAATGCTAAATATACAGAGCGTACGCCTGGCTCAACAAGATTTACCTTAGTACTTCTCAACCATAATACATGACAATAATAAACCACCTTACTCAAACATCATCTGAGAACTGCCTTCTTCTTCTTCTTCTTCTTTGGGGTTATATGGCGGATCGCAACCAATTTTTCTAAAGGTGCATACACCGCCACCAACAGCACCGGAGGGCGAGGCCGGACACGGCCCACCCACGTCACCACCACCCCAACACTCCACGATCCCAGAA
>JACXGM010015081.1:0-21591 GCA_016801145.1 Umbra pygmaea | reverse complement strand
TTTAGTCTGTTAATTATATGTATAGTATAATAATAATGGTAATACAGTATGTTCATATTTAGTCTGTTAATTATATGTATAGTATAATAATAATGGTAATACAGTATGTTCATATTTAGTCTGTTAATTATATGTATAGTATAATAATAATGGTAATACAGTATGTTCATATTTAGTCTGTTAATTATATGTATAGTATTATAATAATGGTAATACAGTATGTTCATATTTAGTCTGTTAATTATATGCAACCAACACTATTCACAATAATATGTTCATGATCTAGTCTGGTAATGATATGTAAAAGACTATTGATAGTCATATGTTCATGATCTAGTCTGGTAATGATATGTAAAAGACTATTGATAGTCATATGTTCATGATCTAGTCTGGTAATGATATGTAAAAGACTATTGATAGTCATATGTTCAGGAACATGATTTAGACTGTTGATAATATATAAAATATGTAATTAATATGTTATTATTTAGTCTGTTAATTATATGTAACAGGCACTATTCATTATACATGTTTCATAATTTAGTCTGTTAATGACATGTAATATGCACTATTCATAATAATACGTTGATGATCATGACTGTAATGATGTGCAAAAGACACTCTTCATTATAACAAGGTTCATTCGTCTCCACGTCTGTAATTGATTTGCTTCACACCTCCTAAGTAGCTCTGACACCTGTCACACTCCATGATGTGACTTTAAAAGCCAGGGGCATGTTTTAGAACTGGTATACAATAGTTTGTTTTAGTTTACTGTAAATTTGGTAGCATATTTGAATGCAAAGTCATGTCTCTTCTTTCGTTCATACCATCATCAGCTTTTATAAAAAACACCAAATACGGAAGGGGAATTTCACTCTTTAAAAGGAACAAAACACGTTAGTACCCATCTTCTGAAACAAAACCGATTTGCTTCCACTGACATCTAGTCTAAAAATATCTCCTGTTCCAGCATCAAGTTCACAAATCATTTACAGTTTAACAAACTGTTGCCTTAATTACTCTCTGTCCTTAATAAGTTAATGAATGAGTCCTTAACAGCTCTCAGTCCTTAATTAAACTAAAACCGAGTTCTTCCAAGGTCTGTCTCTCCCGCTTCCTCTCTCTAAGACAATGGGTCATAAAGGTGGCTCCTCACACCTAGGTGTGATCTTTTAGCACCTAGGTGTGATACCATGTGACCTCACCATAAGGACTATATAAGAGCTCTGCTATCTCCAGTTTACTCTAACTACTCTCTTTTTTACATCCTGCCCTGCAAAATTTTGAAGGAATAAGGAATAGTTTAGCAAGTGATATGTTTAGGAAGTTACATTTTTAAGAATCAGTTATCTGATAAGGAATTCATCCCTGCGTAAAGACCCAAAACCCAAATATATTGACTGGTTTGTTTAGAGATCAACTGGCTATCATGGACTACAAAGGAAGATCCAGCTGTGTGGTGCCCACTGGAGACTCTAACATGTGCTTAATACATTCTGTGCTTGCTTCAAGGCAGATGATTCGGAGCATTTCTGGAAGGCATTTGCTTCTCCAGCTGACCAGGCACTTTCGCTCTCCAAGGCTGACGTGAGGGAAACTTTTCAAAGATAATATCCTCAAACGCGCTGGCCCAGATGACATCCTTGGCCACATTTTCAGACTGTGAATACTGTGAAACGTGCTGGCCCAGATGTCAACGCTGGCCAAGTACTCAGACTGTACAGCTGGCAGGTTGGTCAGCGATGGCTGTTTTCAAAAATTCGATTGAAAGAAATATTCATTCCAAAGGTGTTCACTCGGCTGCATGAATGATGTGGGCTGTGCTTCAATTGTCCCTTTGGGGCTTAGAATGGATCAAAGACTACATAACTTGGAGATGTTGAATTTTTCTAGCTGGTTAGTCCACAAACCCCAACACAGTTGTACGTGTCCAAAGAGCACAACTTCTGGCCATGTCCTGGTCTGCTCTTATCCCTGGCCAAGCGGTAAGATGACATGAAAAGAGTTCGTTGGACATGTGTACCAGTGGTGGGCGGAAAAGTACCTCATACCCATGGTCATATATGGTGGTGTATATTTAATGTGGTTGGGCTTTTGAGCTTCCATGTTCTTGTGGCTCTTGTTAAAAGTAGATTCAGCGATATGGCATAGGGATACACCAAGTAACCAGAAAAGGCTCTCAACCTCTGCAAATATCAAGAGCCCTGATGCACAATGCTCAACTTTGCTACCATTATGTAAGAGTGTAAATCAAGGCTGTTCATTTGTGCAGATACTTGTATGATTTTCTTGCATCATGCTCATTGCAATAACTATGGTACTGCTTGTGCCAATGTAATTTCACTAAGATAACTTTTAGTGGTGCTGTAATCCAAGTGGTTGTACAGGGTGCAAAAAGTCTGCTTCTCAGGAGTAAATGTTAATGTCTGTTATTTGGACTGTTAACAGGGACAGCTGGGATTTGCCAAACAGTATCTAAATAAACAACACACCTAGATGGAGTGTGGAAAGACAGAGCAATATCGCTACTAGCTATAACTTTGCCTTGTTTGTTGTTTTTCAAATGCATTGGGCCCTATCTTGCACCCGGCGCAATGCAGCGCAAAGTCTGAACGCAAGTGTCTTTGCTGGTTTAAGACCGACGTAGTTGTCAATTTCCCATCAGGCACCCGCGTTGTTTAAATAGCAAATGCACCTGTGACAATATTTGCGCCCATGGGAGTCCTGGTCTAACAGGGAGGTGTGTTCAGGATAATTCTGGGTGTATTGCTATCTTGAGGCATCAGATAGTGATCGGGCCATTGACCAACAAAAACCTGGTCTAAAGTCAATGGCGCAGCACGTCATAGTTATTTTAACAGCAAATTAGTCAAATGCACCTATGGCATAGGCACAGCACATGCACACTATGCTTGTTGCACACACACAGTGAAGCGCAGCAGCATACGCACATGCAAAAGATTACAAATAAAATATTACAATGCAAATCCGCCGTGGCTCTTAGGCCGAATGTCCACTGAACACGTTGAATGCGTTGCATTGCGCCGGAAGTCATTCATTGTCAATGGAGAGATCCGCAAGAATCCGTTTGCCTTGCGAGCTTGCAATGTAGTGCGCTCTGTGTGTCACATACGTTCAAATTATTTAACTTTTGCATTGCGAGACAGTGCCGACACGTCAGATTTTAGTGCATGTTACTTTTTACCGGATATATGCAACCGCATAGTGCAGACTTCATGCACATTTGCTTCAATGAATGACTTCCGGCGCAACAAAACGCATTCGACGTGTCCAGTGGACATCCCGCCCTAAAAAGGAACGGGAGATGAATCTCTGATTGGTTTATTGCACGTTACGCCCAAAACACACCCATGAATTAATGAAGACGCTTAGTACAACCCTTTGGCGAGATGTCCACTGAACACGTCAAATGCGTTTGTTGTGCCGAAGTCATTCATTATCAATGGAGCAATCCGCAAGTATGCGCTTACCTTGCGGGCTTGTGATGCAGTGCGCTCTGTGTGTCGCATAAGTTCAAATTATTTAACTTTTGCGTTACAACACTGTGCCGTTGTACAACCGGAAGTTGGATTTCCCAATAGAACAAGTAGCACAACACGATAGTAAAGGTCTTGCCTTGGTGAAGCAATTGTGCGTCAAGTCCGCACTCTGCGGATGCATATACCCGGTAAAAAGTAACGTGTACTAAAATCTGACGTGTCCAGTGGACATCCCACCTTTTAGACCATGGGGCTGGCGCATGGACTCTTTCATCCGCTGTCAAACTAGCAAAAATGGTTTCGGACATGCCAAAAGCGCACTTGCGCCATGCGCTTCACGCCATGCGCTTAGATCGTTAAGATAGGGCCCATAATGTTTTTCTACAAGTTACTTATTGACTGTGTTTGTTGCTTTTCGTTCTAGATGATCATGATGTAGGCCAACCACATGCAAAGACTTCAAACATGGTGCAACTCGCAGAGATGGAAAAATTTCTGGGAAGTGCAAAAAGCATTGGAGCAATTGATTCTGCACTGCAAGATTCCTAGTACTACAGTGACCATTTGCTCCATGAAGGTGACCCGTATGCATTGATTATCTTTCAAATAAGATGTTCCAATACATGGATTGTAATGTTTTAAGTGCAACATTTGAAACGTGTTTTTTGGACATATGTATGATATGTAAATGATGTATGATATATAATGTATGATATATATGGTAACACCCTTGATTCAATATGGAAGGGTGACATCTTGGCACATAAGATGTTGGCGTGACTCCCACAATTTCATAAGATATTTGCCTACTCAATAAAAGCTATATATTTCTAATCAAATAAGGGAGCATCAGAACATCCATAATGACTTAAGAATTACATAACCACAATACACTAAGAAGAAAAAAACTGCAAACCTCCAAACAATCATAATATGTAAAGCCTGCTTACTGTAGAAACAAGGAGCTGATTGCATAACTGCATCCCTCTGGTCTATCTGTGTACATAATGCATGCACAGGGCAAAAAAAAGGAAATAGCTTAGAGCCTAGTGTCCAGTAGTACATAGTTACAACTGTTGCCTGAAATGCGACGCAAGTGCAAATGTGAATAGTAAACATAAGACTAACCAATGGCAAATAAAATAACATTGGTTACATCAGAGAAGATGTTACGATCCATAAGGGATCTATAGCACAGGCCCATGTGAGTACAGAACACTGCCAGCGGAGGCTCCTGGGGTCATCACAAATTCTTGGGCCAAAGGGAAGCCACACAAATCAGCACTGTGCCCTTCCACACACCATGTCCAGCGTTGGCTGGATCATGTCCACCTGGAGAAATGCATATTAAAGGATCCGAGGCCACTAGCGCCCCTCTCAATGTGTGTTATCTCTCAAGTGCACCCCTTTTGGACATCGGTCATTAAGAGCAAACTACCTTTTCACACCCAGTAGAAAGGCAGTCCCCTCCCTGTGCCACCGATCTGGAGGGAGCGTTAAATGGAAGTGGGCCACCGCGTGGTTCATAACATGGGTTCGTAGCCTGGTCGCGCCATACGCCCGGGGACACTGCTAAGGGCAGCGCAAATTGGTATAGCGTTTCTGGTGATACCTGGGTAACTACAGTAGTCGGACACAATTACCTCAACATGTCACTCTGAGCAACTCCTTGTGTACAGGTCAGATACCTGTGAATTCAATATAGTTGGTGAATGTGTAAACCTGCAACATACACTATATGGCCAAAAGTGTGTGGACACCCCCGCTAATGGCAGAGGGGAAATAACGATCTGGGGTGGTTTTTCAGGGTTTTGGGCTAGGCCCCTTTGTTCTAGTGAAAGGTCATCCAACTTTTTGTGGAAGGCCCCTTTGTGACAATTGTGTGCGTCCAACAGTAGACAAAGACATGGTTTGACAAGTTTGATCTTTGACCATATCACACCTGCTGAGCGGTTGCTAAAGGGGAATTGGATATGAGATATTGGCAGAGGAGAAAAATGCCATTATTAAAACTTGGGCTGAAACTGTGCCATGACTAATTGCATGGATTGGGAGGGATAAGGGCAGAAGAAGCATGTCCCATGTTGAGATGTACCAGGCAACGATTAGAGCATTCATGGAAACAATGGAAATTGACTGTGCCTCAGTGCAAATAGTCTATAAAGGTGCGAGTAGTCACTAGAAACTAGAGTTAACCGTTTGAACATTGTATAATGTCCACAATAGCCAATAATTGACATTCAATGCATTCCTTTAATTGATCAACATTTAATGAATGTTTATGCACCATTTTTTTTTTTGATTACGTTCACTTATCATAATTCCGCAACTGAACCTACAGGCCCCCAATCTGGACAAAAGGAGTTGCTGGAGAGCAACATGGCAGGATAGATAATCTGACCAATTTGCCCCGGCGTGTGCAGGAGGCCCGGAGAACATCAAAGAACCCATAGTCAGACTCAAACCCATGACTATCATGACGTCGAGTGTCATGCAATGCAGCGACGTAGCCACCATGCCACGATGACCCACACCTTTTATGCACCGTTTGTACCAAATATATTCTATATATGTATACCAACATGTCAATCATCAATTATTTTTATTTGCACTGTTATTTAACCAGGTAAATTAAGACACAATTTTTTTACAGCAAACAATGTTACACCCGGATGGAAGAGCAATGTGGGTGAACTGTCTTGGTCAGGGACAGAAGGATAGAATTTTAACCTTGGCTTTGCCGTTTTAAAACTAGGGATGTTTTGGATGCCCTAACCACTAGGTGATGTGATGTCATTTCATGTGGAAAGGCAGGGGACAAATCTGAATTCTACTAATAATGTTTTTTTACCAGTATTGATTATTTTCAAAAGGGGCAATGCCAAGTCCCTTCAATTAAATATTTAATTCATGGTATCACTAACATATTTAACAATTGAACAGTACATTGCATTTTATTCTCTGATTTCAACCAAAGTAAGGTCAGGTTTATAATATAGGTAAGTGCTGACAAAGAGGTAATAAAATAACAAACCATGTGTTTAGAAACATCAGGCTATTTCTACCTTCTTCTGTCTCTTACCAGGAATAAATTGATTAATTCCCTATGGGGACTTATGTATTCCCACTGTTTTTGCTGTACTGGTGCATCCTCAGTGTGCTGTTTTCTTTTCTGTCAATGTTCACTGGTTTTCTGTGGACCAGCTATGGCTTCTGTTGTGCTGCTTCAACCCTCGACAGAGTTCTGCAGCCCAAGTTATCCTCCATAACCATACTCCTATAGAGCTTAAAAGCATTCATTTGGAGTTGGTCCCCTTGCCATTCTGCCACCCTTCAACTAGTCGGTAACTATGAAGTTGTTGCGCTAACAGCATGTCTAGACGTGAGACTTTGGCCAGCTCAATCTTTGCTCAAGGATCTACACAGAGTTTTTCATTGCCAGCTATATTATATTTCACCTGGACATATTAATTAAGGGTGGTGGGGTAGCCATTTACTATGAGGAGATTTTGCAATGCTCTAGTCAAAATATTTTGCCAAACAATCTCTTAATGTGGCTGCTGGCTATAGAAGGCCCATTTATATTATTTTCACTGAACTGCCTACAATGGAAGCTTGTGACATTTTCACCAATGATCTTAGTAATAATTGTGTTGATCTCTGAGCTGACCACTTCAGCATAGATTCACAAAATTCAACACACTTTTCCAACTACTCCAGTGAAAAGATGAATTTCAACTGGAGATGACCTCTACCTGTCTGCCTCACAAACATTATAACAAACATTCTAAATACAGTAGATCAGAGTTAGAGTATGTGGATATCTAACTCTAATCAAATCACAGATTTCTTTTGCTGTTTTGCAATCAAGCATCCCTAACCCAAAGTATACCCATGTACAGATGACCATTCTACCGCTCCTTGACTTTGGGCAAGTCATTTACAGGCTCAACACTAATAGTTACCTAATTAATTTAGACAGTTTTCCAAAGATCCATCAACTTTGTCACCAGTTCCCTCTACAACACTCATTACTGTGATCTTTAAACTCTGGTAAATTGTCCCTTACTGCACATGAAATGCTAGAGTTAATAGTGCCAGCTTATCTACTAATCAATTTTAAGCAAATGTCAACCCCTCTACCTCAGCCAACATCTGCCAACCAAATATTAATAATAATAGTTGTGCTGTTATGTATCATCAATGCTGTCTGATGAACCATCGCAATTTGTTGCATATTTTCATTTTTTCAAATATTTGAACACCCCAATGAGTGTGGTCACTCCATGACTTTATTACAAAGAAAATGCATTTAAGTAGTTGTTAGTTCATGGGAAAAATTGGGTCATTTTTTCAAATTCCTGAAAAGCGTCCTTTTTGGAGATACTGTACAATACGACAACGATTTCTTGCTGCTTACTGAGAAAGTCAACACTTTCTTTGGCCATTATTCCTGTCAGTTCTGTGCAGTCAAAGACTGGAGCAAACTGCAAAAGACTCTCAAACCTTACACATTCATACCTCTTTAATTCCCCTTATAAATTCCTTGAGTGTCTCTGTTGATCACTTGACAACTTGCAAGTAAGGTTTTATTTATCTATAACTGATGGTTGTCGGGCAGTCTTTCTAGCCATGTTTTCATTGTAAATGAAAATTGGTTCTTAACTGACTTTTAAACATTTAATTGAAAACAAGAAAGAACACTGAAAGGTAAGACAATAACCAACAAACTGTTCTTGTCCTTTACCATATTTTCTGGCTTCACACTCTCTGATGTTTTGAATGAAAAGTCTGTATTAACAGCTCCTCTGAAAAATTGAATATATTACCCACAGGATATTTGCAGTACATTAAATTCTTCACATTTCACTAATTTAGCAGATTCTTAAATCCAGAGCAACTTACATTTAAATAAAAACCTAACCCTTTAGTTTACTCACACCAGAGATTAACCCTGTTTTCCTTCAGTTGTTTTTCACCCTAAGTCTCCAAAACATCCATGAATCTGTAGAGATTTAAACTGTAGCTACTCCCAAGCTTGTTGCTTCAAGTCAGAATATGTTCTCAATCAATTTGCCTAGAAAAATAATGATGGAATGAGCAAATGTTTTTTGGCTGCACTCCTGTCAATACTAGTTAGACATTTATAGGTAGTCTAAAGTCCTGTGGATCCTTTCTTGGCCAAATAAGCTGCTTTAGTCGAAAGACAAATCCCTACATGTTTACAACCCACATTTTAGACAATTGGTGGCATTCAACAGGAATCATTTACAACATAGATTTTTATACTAGATAGATGTTAATTACTTCTGAATAAATAAAAATGTCAGTGTTTAGTCATATTATGGATATGAGCTATTGCCAGTCCGTACATTAATTGTGTAATGGTGCCTTTTATGTATGTGGATAGTACCAGATCAAGTAAAGCATCTCATCCAGGTATAAAAGAGTCTAATATCTTACTAATCAACCACAGAAGTGTCAAAAGAGGCTTGTGGACCTATGTGGTCTGTTAGCAGCTGAATGTCACTCAACATAACATGTCCTGTGATTTACATTTACTTCATTTCGCTGATGCTCTTATCCAAAGCGAATTACGGTGAATATAGGAACATGCCCCTGGAGCAACATAGGGTAAGTTTAAGTGGCTTGCTCAAGGACAAATTACATTTAGCAGTGGGGAATTGAACTAGCAACCTTCCAACTACAAGTCTGACTCCCTAACCACTGAGCCATCTAACCCCCCAGAGTCAAGTATCATAGACCTTGCTCATAGATAAATAGATTTGTTTTTTGAAGGTCAAATGCTGAATTCTGACTGCGTTAATGTAATTCCACTAACAAGTCTAGGTCCCAGTTACAGCAACACAACATTTAAATTACTTTTAAACTCCCTTGCCAACAAAGCTCTCTCAAACAAGATTATGGGCCTCTTCAATCCTTCCTACTTAGTTGTATGTGGTAATTAACCGTTAAGAAAAGACAGTCAAGTCTTTGCCGTGCTACAAATTATACCGTGGCCCTAGTGTCAGCCCTGCCCCAAATCCTCAGAGGCCATAATCCTTTCAAAATGCCCAAAGGATGGTATATAAACCCCAGGGCAGTTATAAAGCATGGATTGGACTTCAACAGTCAACTTCAGAAACTCCTGTTAACCAGTCCAGTATGGCAGATCTAGGAATGTTTGCTGCCAGGCGGCACGACGAAACAACACGAGAATCACTCTTCACCTACACCAACAGCAACCACACCAAAGGTACAGTTTAGTGTGTAGTGCAGTGTGGTGCCTTGGGGTGATATCAGCTTTCAGCACATTATTTTAGTTATAGTAGATATACAAAGGTTAATTTAGTCAATTTTCAACTGAAGTTGCTAATGGCATTTTGTTGCAATCTCTCCTAGGTTATTCCAAAAATAGAATACAAACCATTTTTAAATGACAGTATCAGCATGCACAATATGACCAATACGTTCAATAATTTGTGTCAGGGTTATATTTGAATGTTGGCATAACTTAATGCACACGTTCTGTTCAAAGTATTATTTATTATCCTTACAATAGATAAGCCTATATCAATTAACCAGAAATAGATATTAAATTCAAAAAATATATTTATCTCTTTCAGATCCTTTTGAGGGTCCCAACTACCACATTGCTCCAAGATGGGTGTACAATCTCTCAACCCTTTGGATGTTGATAGTGGTTACCCTCTCAATCTTCACCAATGGCCTGGTTCTGGTGGCGACTGCAAAATTCAAGAAGCTCCAACACCCTCTCAACTGGATCTTGGTCAACCTTGCTGTGGCTGACATTCTGGAGACACTTATAGCTAGCACCATCAGCGTTTGCAACCAGTTTTTTGGTTACTTCATTCTGGGACACCCAATGTGTGTCTTAGAGGGATATACTGTTGCACTCTGTGGTAAGGGGCTCTTCAGTTTTATAAATATTGTCTCAGTAAAACTTGGAAATTGTTGAGAATGTGATTGAGCTATACTATTCCCCATGGTAATTTCCTTGGTCTGTAAACAATTTCGAATGAGATAGATGGTCTCTAATCTTCAGAACACTGTTCCCCTTCACAGGTATTACAGGTCTGTGGTCTCTGGCTATCATTTCCTGGGAGAGATGGGTGGTGGTGTGCAAGCCCTTTGGAAACGTCAAGTTTGATGGCAAATGGGCCTCGGCAGGCATTATCTTCTCTTGGGTCTGGTCTGCTTTCTGGTGCGCTCCCCCTATCTTTGGCTGGAGCAGGTGGGGACTTCTCTTCTGTTTTTCTTCAAGGATGGAAAATGTATATTTCAGAAATGTTCTTTAGTAATCCATCTTCCTACCTCTCCCTGTACCAGGTACTGGCCTCATGGCCTGAAGACGTCCTGTGGACCTGATGTGTTTGGGGGTAATGAGGATCCCGGAGTGCAGTCCTACATGATCACACTCATGATTACATGCTGCTTCCTCCCCCTGGCTGTCATCATCTTCTGCTACATTTTCGTGTGGTCGGCCATCCATGCTGTGAGGAATATTTAAAATATAACATAGCAAGCAACTACAGTATGTTGTTAAATAATCTAAAGATCTTGGGTACATTTCTAAACAGCATACATGTTAGAGTAATGTAAAGTAATACAATACAGTAATGTGAAGTCTCCTCTCTGACTGGAATATTGAAACACTATGGGTTAAATGGCACCATCTAATATTCCTTCTGATTGACCACAGGTTGCAGCACAACAGAAAGACTCTGAGTCCACACAGAAGGCTGAGAAAGAAGTGTCCAGGATGGTCATTGTCATGATCTTTGCTTTCTGTTTATGCTGGGGACCTTATACCACCTTTGCTTGCTTTGCTGCGGCTAACCCTGGGTACGCTTTCCACCCTCTGGCTGCTGCGATGCCTGCTTACTTTGCCAAGAGCGCCACCATCTACAATCCAATTATATATGTCTTCATGAACAAACAAGTAAGTCCATGTCTAAAATATAGTTTTGATCTAACTTAATATACCAGCAATCTAAAAGTACCCATTTTTCTTTTTTTGTGCATGTTAAGTACATATTTTGTTTAGAATTAGCTGAGGGCCTTGTTGTACAGCTGCGTTATTGCCCATATCCATCAAATGCCTCTCAATGACCATGCCATCAAAGCCCAGATGCAACAAATGTGGCATTGCAAATTGTCTCAGCACAGTCCAGGATTGGTGGGGTCGATGTAAGACACAGGGGCCTTGCCTTGTTAGCCAATGCTAACCGATATAGCCGACATAGCCGATACGTATGTTCTAGTGTTATGAATAAGCAATGTGATAAGAAGCAGAATGGCTTGAGGACACATCACAATCTTTGACTCTCCTTGCCAAAATCAAGGACTGGTGGGAGAGTCATTTTTACAAGGGTATATTTCACAGCATAGGTGAGGGATACTAAATTATAATTTAGAGACGATTAATGCTGAGGCACGGCCATAATGAAAAATCTGACAAATTACAGGAGGGAAAGAACAGGGTAGAATTTGAGACACATTTTTTAAGAATGTTACATTAAAGTAATTGTAGAAACATTGTCTTTTTTCCCCTTGTACACAGTAAAATCACAAGACTTGCAAAAAACATCTTATATTTTATTCTAATTGCCATTTTCCTATATTGTCTGTGAGGTTTTTAATTAACAATCAGCTCAAATATACACTGATCAAAAAACATAAGGGAAAACTCTAATCCCACATTGGGTCTTGATGAATGAAACATATTAAAGGTCAAAGTCTTTACTGTACATTGTGTAATGTTTTGAAAACAAATTACGTAAAATGGGTCAATGGAAAACAAAATCAATCAATGGCATCAATGCCTTCGTCATCCAGGAGGTGCCTACACACTCTGGCCATATGAGGCCAGGCATTGTCCTTAGGAACCCAGGCCCCACTGCACCAGCGTAAGGTCGACAATGGGTTTTAGGATTTCATCCCGGTACCTAACAGCAGTCAGGGTGTCGTTGGCTAGCACGTAAAGTTCTCTTCGACCCAAGTATATGCCTCCTGAGAACATCACTGACCCACCGCCAAACCGGACAAGCTAAATGATGTTACAGGCAGCATAGCATTCACGCCTGTCATGTGCTCAGTGTGAACCTGCCCTCATCTGTAAAGAGAATAGGGTGCCAAAGGCAGACCTGCCAATTCTGGTGTTTTCTGGCAAATGCCAATCGAGCTGCATGGTGCTGGGCTGTCAGAACAGGTCCCACTAGAAGACGTCAGGCCCTCATGACACCCTCATGGTGTCTGTTTCTGACAGTTTGGTCAGAAACATGCACACCAGTAGCCCGCTAGAGGTCATTTTGTAGGGCTCTGGCAGTGCTCCTCCTGTTCCTCCTTACACAAAGGACCAGAAACCGGTCCTGCTGCTGGGTTTGATGCACTTCTACGGCTCTTTTGATCAGTGTAGTTGATTTTTATGTCAGCATTAAAACTAGAACACCAATCTCAATACGATTTGTTACATTTCCACATACAGATTACATTTGTTTATAAAAATGAAAATTTCTGATTTTATTGTAACATGACGAAATACAATTGCAAAAATAAAGCTGTTGAAACAAAATATGAAAGAAAAATGTATTTGCAACAAAGTATGCTGAACAATATCCAAATGATACCCCTCCTGAATGTGATTTTTAATTACAGATAATAAATCTAAAGAACAATGACCCAGTGAATTACAGTCATTAATCCTAACTAGCTGTAGTCATTAAACTACATCTACGAATCCTAAAATAAAAGATTATATCAGTGTGATGACAATTTATAGCAGTAAAACAAATTATTTTGCAGATGGTATTTGCTACATAGAGCAATTATACTGCACTCTATACTAAATGCTAATGTATTGTTGTAAGGGAGAAAATTATTGTTTTCTTGTTTCCTGATTATAGTTTCGAGGTTGCATCATGCAGCTCTTTGGCAAGGCAGAAGATGATGGCTCTGAAGTATCTACATCAAAAACTGAGGTGTCTTCCGTGGCACCTGCATAAACTACAGACAACATCACACCGCTTGGAAAGAAATTGTGAATATTCTAAGGAGTTTTTCCAAATGGGACTTTTTAAATCCTCTTGTGTTTACACAAATCAAAACTTTTCAGGAGAATACTAAGCTTCACCTCTTACAGTTGTAATGTCTGCAAAACATTACCCACAAAACCTAAAATGGTATGGACTACCACTTGGAGTTTTCTTAATTAATGTTCTTGAAAACAACTGGAGAATTCCATGCTTATTGATATGCATAAAGCTGTTTGAGTGGCACATTATGGGAATATTTATATAGTACTATTAACAATGTCAGTTGAATTGGCAAGAAAATATTACCATAGTGTAAGGCAATTCTTTCACTCTAAACTAGACAGCATCTCAGCTTAAAAGAAATTGCCATTTGAAATGTGATCATCTTAAAACTATGAGGGCAATTTATGGTTTCAAAATCCCTTACCTTTGAGGTAACTTATGATTTACATTTTGTAGTCATCTTGCAAATAAAAAACAAAACAAACAAAATAATAGTAAATAGATACCTGTGTATAAAATGTATTTAACAATGTTTTTTGGATGAAAATAAATTTCATGCATGCAGCAAAATGAAAATACCTTCTGGTCTCACATTCTACGTTCAGTCACTGATACAGCTTTGTTCAAATGTTTGCATACCCATTGAGAATTGGTTATAGATGTATCATTTTTAAAGAAAACACGAGTGAGCATATTGGGATTATGGGATTCATATTCAACTGTAGTTCTTAGCAGAATTTCTTA
The DNA here is from genome assembly GCA_016801145.1 of Umbra pygmaea. Taxonomy (NCBI): domain Eukaryota; kingdom Metazoa; phylum Chordata; class Actinopteri; order Esociformes; family Umbridae; genus Umbra; species Umbra pygmaea. The sequence continues at coordinate 7,286 of JACXGM010015081.1, read as the reverse complement.
AACATAAAAATAATTATGGCAACAAAGATAATAATGAAATGACCCCTGTTATAAAGTCTGCATACCCTCAGTTCTCAATATGGTACATTGCCCCCTTTAGCATCAATGACAGAGTCATTTGTGATAGTTGTCTATGAGGCATTGAATTCTTGCAGGTGGTATAGCTGGCCATTCGTCTTGACAAAATGCCTCCAGGTCATGCAAAGGCTTTGGTCATCTTGCATGAATTGCGCGTTTGAGATCTCCCCAGAGGGGCTAGATGATTTATGGTAAGGAGACTGTGATGGCCATTCCAAAACCTTCACCTTTTTTTGCTTTCACCACTGGAGTGTCAACTTGGCCAAATTATAATGTCCCCTCACAGTCCTTGGAAGGCAATAGACATAAGAATGCTGGCCTACCGTTGGCCAGGCCGTCCGACAGACTGCAACTTCACTAGTGTCAGGATGGGTGGTTGGTGGAACTGCGTTCACAGAGCTAGGAGCTTCAGCAAGGTCCAAATCTGGGGGTACCAAGTGACCTTGTGGTCACAGCAACCTGGGGTTGGTTTGAGTTGGAACTACCAGGTGAAGAACCTACCTGAAAACCAGCAAGTCACTATAACCAAAGTACTCCTTCTCTGATTTGGAGTGATCTCAGGGGGGTGACAGAACGGTAGCAGGGCCACCGGAAGGGTCTAGCCTAACCACAGCCTTCAGCTAGGCACGATTAACATGCCTGGACTTAGTCAGATAGTCTACTGGCACTTTAGTGTACACCGATCCACCTTCTGCCAGTGCCCTCAGAACTCTATATGGCAGAGGATCATACAGATCTGGGATCTTATGACAACCTTGTGTACTGAGGTTCCGCAACCACTCTAACTGTCCCACTTCCAGGGGGTGGTTGCGAACATGCCGATCATAATTCCTCTTGCGGTGCTCGGCCGCACCCCTTAACCTTTCCTCAGCCCCCTCAAATTCGCCTGTGGGTCTGATGTTCCTGGATCCACTCATAGCTACTGCCACAGAGGGGATCTTACACTCTACCCAGCAGGAAATGAACTGGGAGCCTGGGCTCTTGCCCAAACAGCAACAGAAAAGGGGACTCGCCAGTGGCTTTATGAGGAGTGGTGTTGTAAGAATAGAGCACCTGTGGCACACCCCGCGGAGACACCGGAAAAGTGCGCAGCAAGTTGTGCACGGTTCGGTTAAAGCATTCACACTGACCATTTCCAGCTGGATGGTACGGGGTGGTATGAGACTTCTCAATGCCATAAAGCCCACAGAGCTGCTGGATCAGAGAACTCTCAAAGTTGCGGCCCTGGTCCGAGTGTATATCAATCAAATTTATTTCTAAAGCCCTTTTTACAACAGCGGTTGTCACAAAGTGCTTTGAAAAACACCCGGCCCAAAACCCCCAAGAGCAAGCAACACAGGTGATGCACAGTGGCTAGGAAAAACTCCCTAGTAGGTGGGACCTAGGAAGAAACCTAGAGTGAGGCCAGACTCAAGGGGGTGGCCAGTCCTCTTCTGGCTGTACCGGGTGGGGGATCTGAAGGTACGCAGCCCATTGTAATAAGGTCACTTTGTTTATCAGTGTTCAAATATTGTCCAACAATGAAGATATGATGGGTGGGCTGTGACCATAGTCATTGTGTATCATCAATACAGTTCGGTGGTCTTGTGAAGGGAGAACGTTAAGTCCCCTGGAGATGTTAAACTGGCGTCACCAGGTGGAAAACGTGACCACCAACAGCAGTGATGTGGGCACCAGCACAGCAGCGGGTTGGGCACAGGACAGGGACAGGAAGGAGTCATCAGGCCCTGTCGCATGTTCCAAGGTTTTGGGTCCTCTTAGGATGAACATGACATCAGGAACATTAGAGTGGGCATACCTTGGGTCTATTACCTTGACTCTGGGGACAGAAAAACCCTAGTCCCATAACATAACATCTGGGGCTGAGACGGTGGGGACAAGAGACGTGATCCGGCACAGAGAAAACCTTGAGCAGGAGCAAGCAGGAATGCTTCCAACCCACCCACATTGCCAAGACCACACCCCCGAAGAGTCACCATCAGACCGTAATCACCCTGGCGGTGGCGTTGGAGTGAGGATATCCCAGTGGAGAGTGGGGAGCCTAACAGGCAAGGCAGCATGGGCGGTTCCTCAACAGTGCCGCCAATTCTCTTTCAGCCCCCTGGACCAGACTACAATATACCATAGAACTTACTGAAGAGATGAGTCTTCAGCATAGACTTATATTTTGGGACTGAGTCTGCATCTCTCACATGGGTTGGCGGATCATTCCACAGAATTGGAGCTCTATATGAGAAAACCCTTCCACCAGTTGTTTGTTTACAAATTCTAGGAACAGTAAGGAGGCTGGCATCTTGTGAACGTAATGTACGTGAGGGTATGTACGGTAGAACCAAATCAGACAGATAAGTAGGGGACAGTCCATGTAGTGCTTTGTAGGTTAATAGTAAAACTTTTATATCAGCCCTAGCCTTAATGGGCAGCCAGTGTAGAGAGGCTAGGATTGGGGTAATGTGTTCCGATTTTGCAGTTCTAGTCAGAATTCTGTCGGCTGTGTTAAGCACTAACTGAAGTTTTTTTAGGGTTTTGTCTGGGTAAGCCAGAAAAGAGAGCATTACAATAATCCAATCTTGAAGTAACAAAAACATCGATTAACTTTTCTACATCATTCCTTGACAGAAGATTTTGAATTTTTGCAATGTTCCGGAGATGGAAGAAAGCTGCACTTGAGATGTGTTTTACATGTTCGTCAAGAGAGAGATCTGGGTCCAGAGTAACACCAAGGTCTTTTACGGTTTTTTTCTGATATGACTGTATAACCATCTATGTTCAATGCCAGATTTCACAGCAGGTCTCTTTGTTTCTTGGGACATAAAATAAGCATTTCAGTTTTTTCAGAGTTTAGAAGTAAGTAATTTTTTGTCATCCAATTCTTTGTTTACAAAACTAGGCTTCCAGGGTGTGCAATTTTGGGGATTCTCCCTTTCTCACTTTTTACAGCTGTGTGTCATCCAGTGATGCCGGTAACGGGTTACTCTAATTTGACGACTATTTTCATTAACAAGTAATCTAACGCATTATTATTTCCAAACTAGTAATCAGATTAAAGTTACTTATCCAAACCACTGTGTGTTACTATTTTTTAATTTTCCTTATATATTTTTGCTTTCTTCTTGCGTCTCGGGGAGTGAAGTCACGTACGTTTGTGACAAGTCACGTTTTAAGCATGAGGACAGTCAGAGCATCGCTAGCAAGAACCGTTTGGCTGGCAACATTATGTCAGCAACACAAACTCAGAATTTCCTTTTCAAAATAAAAGTGCTTGTAATTCATAATAATCATCATTGTTAATTTATTGCATAGATAGGTAGTGTGTCCATGTTCATGTGTTGCTAAACTTAGTCCATTGTTTGATAAAACAGACTCTAGTGAATGATTTTCAAATGTAATCATGTTTTCACATGTGACAATGACAATTTATTTAATCAATGTGTGTACAACGTATTTGTTACTCTTATTAATAAAAAGTAATTAAAAACATGTTAAATAATTATTTTTGCTATAATATACTCTTATTGTTTATGTACACACAATACAAAAACATTTGGTAACAATTCACTAGCTTTATAATGAATTGGCAATGATTATTGCAGTGAATGAAATGTGCGCAATTATAAAGAAAACATGTTATAAGAAAACATGTTACATAAAATAATTTATTAGTTACATTTATAAACAATGTAGATTATAAATAGAAAAATAAGTATTTATGTTAATTGAAGTCAAGAAAGACTGTCTTCATTTTATTTTTTATAAAACATGCATTTTTTCAGGAAAAAGTTTTTAAGTTCAACTTAAAATGTCAGGAGATACATTGTTGATGTTATTCATAAAAATGCACTTGCAATTAAGTGAGTGTTGGCAAAACCAGTTGTCATTTTTATGTTGAGGTGTTGGGGTGTTGTAGGCAGCTGCTGAATATAACTAATAAAGTAACTTGTACTCTAACTTAGTTACTTTTATAATGAAGTGATCTTTAAAGTAACTAAGTAACTTTCTAAAGGAGTAAACAGTAATCAGGTTATTTTTTCAAAGTAACTGTGGCAACACTGGTGTCATCGACATAGCTATGAAAGTTGACATTGTTTTTCCGGATGACATCACCAAGAGGCAACATACAGTATATAGCGAGAACAGTAGCGGTCCCAAAAGAGAACCTTGTGGAACACCAAATCATACCTTTGATTTTTTGGAGGACAGACTATCCACAGATACAAACTGATATCTTTCCAATAAATAGGATCGGAACCATGCCAGAACATGTTCACATAGCCCGATATAGGTTTCCAATCTGTCTGGAAGAATGTTGTGGTCAATGGTATCGAAGGTAGCGCTCAAGTCCAAAAGCACAAGAACAGAGGCACAGCTCTGGTCGGATGAAACTTGGAGGTTGTTTATCACCTTTACAAGTGTAGTCTCTGTACTATGTTAAGATCTAAACCCAGAATGGAGCTTTTTGTAAGTATCATTAGTCTTTAGGAATGCACTGAGTTGCTGGGTGACCACTTTTTCTAATATTTTTGAGAGAAATGGTAGATTCGAAATAGGCCGGTAGTTATTTAGCCTTTCTGGGTCAAGGTTTGGCTTTTTTAAGAGTGGCTTCACTACAGCCAATTTTAGGGAGTTTGGTACACACCCAGATACTAGAGAGCAATTTATTATTTTTAGCATATGCGAGTCAAGCACAGGGAGAAACCCTTTTAGAAATTTAGTTGGAATAGGGTCCAGTTGACAGCTGGAAGGCTTTGAGGCCTTTACTATTTTAGTGAAAGATTAAAGGGATACAGGATAAAAAAATTCCAGTGTCCTTCCTAAGCCAACATCCTGACTATTCTGTACAATATCAGGACATGTGAGTTTAGGAGATATATGCTTCTTAAGGGAGGATTCTGTGATTTGTTTTCTAATAGTAATGATATTTTCATCAAAAAAGCTCATGAATTCATTACTGCCAAAATGTAGTCCTATTTCATTGGCGGAATTCTGCTTTTTACTTAACTTTGCAACTGTATCAAAAATACATTTTGGGTTCTTTTTGTTCTCCTCAATTAGGTTGGAGAAATAGCCTGAACGGGCAGAAGTGCATTTCGGTAATGCAGATTTTTGTCATTCCAAGCTAGTCTAAATACTTCCAACTTGGTAGAACGCCTTTTCCGCTCCAATCTTCTGGAGGCTTGCTTTAGCATTCTGGTGTTTTCTGTCTACCAGGGTGCAAGTTTCTTGTTACGAATATATTTAGTTTTTAGCGGTGCAACTGCCTCCAGGGTGTTACAAAGAGATATCTTCAGTTAGATCATTCACAGAGGTGTCAATTCTGACATTATTGGTATGGAAGAATGAGTAAAGAAGGGCATTCAATAACCTTTGTGTTGTTAGAGAATTTATATTGCGGCTCTTAAAAGTCTCCGGTTGGGTTTCAATTGGAGTTACTGATGTGACAGTAAACATAATCAAATGGTGGTCTGAAATTCCTATATTATGAGGATAAACAGTGAGATCTACAACAGCTATACCTTGAGACAAAACTAGGTCCAACCTGTGACTATGGCAGTGATTAGGTCCAGAGACGTGTTGGACAAAACCCAATGAATCAATTATTTCTATAAAAGCTTTTTGGAGAGGGTCATTTAAGTTCTCCATATGAATGTTAAAATCACCACAAATTATAATATTATCTGCCATCACTACTAGGCCAGATTAAATTCAGGGAATTCATTAAGAAACGCTGTGTATGGCCCAGGTGGCCTGTAGATAGTTGCTATAAAAACAGATTGATTAAGCCGCACAGATTTTATGACTAATACCTCAAGACACAAACCCAGTCATTCTTTTAGGTGTAAGTTTAAGATCAGTGTCATAATTGTATGCCACACCACCGCCTTTGCGAGATTCGCGGGGGATATGGTGACCAGTGTAATCAAAGGAGAGGCCTCATTAAGGGCAATAAATTCATCAGGCTTAAGCCAGGTTTCACACAGGCCAATCAAATCAAGTTTAGGGACTGTTCTTTATTTATTTAAGGGGCTACCGGAGGAGTTTTGGGATCTTTTGTCACAATCTGTTTCTATTTCCGACTCTTGGCTTGCTTGCTATGGCTGAACAAAGTCCCACCCCCTCATTAGCTTAAGGAGGAGGAAATACAGAAATAAATATATACGAAAATAAATAAATACAGAAATAAAAGAATATGGAAATAAATTAATATATAAAAATGAATAAATACAGAAATAAATGATCACAGAAATAAATAAATAAATAGGGAAATAATATTGATAAATAATGTATAATTTTATATTTGTATATTTGTATGTATATTTTCATGTAGAAATATTTTTATTGCAATCTATTGTCTGAGATTCTTATCCTAAACCCTCTGCCTTCAAAAGTAGATAAAAAATATTTGACCATTTGCGCTACAAGCATTCCCTCAGAACGTGTGTTCAGTGCTGCAGGTAACGTAGTTACGTCTTTCAGGCCTCCCTTAAGCCTGACAAATCAACATGATGTTATTTCTAGCAAAAATATGAAGGCTGGGATGTAAAACCTTAGCCTAGCCTATATTTCGTTTTGCATTTATTTATTTATAAATGTTTTCCTTACTATGTTCAATTGCCTTAGCCTCTGGTGTGTGCGCCAAGGTGTGTGTGTGTGTGTGTGTGTGTGTGTGTGTGTGTGTGTGTGTGTGCGCGCGCGCGCGCGGGGGGGTCTGCCAAAATTAAAAATGTATAAATAAATAAATATATGCATCAATAAAAATATTTATAAATAAAAATATATATAAAAATATAAAATGATACATGTATTAATCAATATTATTTGCCTGTTTATTTATTTATTTATCATTATTTCTGAATATATTTATTTTTATATTAATTTACTTCCATGTTATTTTATTTCAGTATTTTTTTATTTCCGTATATATTTATTTCTGTATTTCCACATCATTAAGTTAATGAGGAGGCTGTCACTCAAAGTATGTCACGCTGTCACCTTTTTCCCATTGGTTGATCGGTATCAGAGCAGCAGACATGGAGAGTCACTACTACTGAGTTTATGCAATAGTCTATTTGCACTATTTCGACATGTGCCGTTGTCGTGAACACACACATTCTCACACACACACACACACACACACACACACACACACACACACACACACACACACACACACACACACACACACACACACACACACACACACACACACA